>ML781488.1:555310-583609 GCA_009831015.1 Picea engelmannii
TGTCCATAGTTTCTTTAGGATGCAGAACATATCTACCTTTGTTTCAGTTTCATTAGACCACGGATCTACGGATTTCTTACAAACTTAGGTCTCCATGGATTGTTAATCTCTAAGCATATTTGAGTGAGGTCGAGTTATCAAAGGGAAAAATAGAAAGGGAGCTATTCCGAGTTAGGTCGAGTTATTAAAGGGAAAAATAGAAAGGGAGCTATTCCGTCGGAAAGATGTAAAGGGCGAAATTTTATTTTGGGAAATAAATTTATTTTTATTGGTGGAAGAAATCTACAGTAAATGTTTTTTGTTTTTTTTTAATAAAAATATTAATATATTCTTGATTTCATAATTTTTTTTTTAATATATAAGAGTTTTAAGTGGAACATGTGTTTTTTCTTTGGAGATTATAGGTTCAAATTCAAAGGGGTAGGATATGTACACCTCAGTAAACTTTAACAATCAAATGGTTACATAGAAGGGGTTCCTTGTCCCACAAATAAGGGGGTCTCATATACCAATTTGGTATTAACTTCAAATTAAATCATTGATTAATTAAAATAAAATAAAAAAACAAAATTTTAAACTATATAAATAAATCAACAATAAATTATTTAACATACAGGGTGTTTGTGCATGATAACTAGTGTCATTGTGGGAGGTGGCCTCTAAATGCCTCTCACACACTTGAAGCCTCCATAATCAATCTAGGACAACTAGAGTGATAGAGAGATAGGGCAAGGCCAATGTGATGAGATTAGCTTGTGGAAGGAAATGTTCAGACAACACCTCATGGAATTATGGAACCAAGGGGTTGAGATAGACATGAATTATGGCTTGCGTTTGACATATTGATGTTTGGGCAGCATCGAAAAGACATTCTACTAAATTAATAATTAATAATATGATTATTAATTATTAAACAATATTATTAATGTAATAATATATTTATATAAGGTATAAATATATATCATAAATAATTATTTATGATGTGTGTTCCATATATATTTATTATCCAAGGGATGCATCCTTTCATGGATAATCACCATATGTTATATATATATGGAACACTCATCATTGTAATAATACATATTCATATACAATATCATCTCTTATGAAAAATTCAACATAGTATTAGAGTAGGACTCAACTTGACTCCCTCACAAGAGGGCCCAAAAATGAAAAATAAATGGGACTTACGAGAATAAGAGAGTAGATAGTTTGAGTGAGTGAATTACTATTGTGTTTGCACTAGTGCGTCTGTCCATCACATTGACATGATGACCATGAGTGAGAGCCATTAAGGGTAGCGATAATTGAGAAGCCCTGTTGGAGTCACTGGACAATGATATGAAAGAAGCCATACTCCTCTACGGAGATCCTAGGCAAGCCACTTATGATGGAGATAGATTGAGCAGATTATGTCTTTCTCCTTATTGTTGTTGGTAGTGTTTGCTCGACAACACTTGCAAGGTTTCTTTGTTATAGTCTGTGTAGTTGCAATAATGATAAAATCAAATAATGTTTTGCGCAAGAAAACGACATTAAGAGGGTCGGTTGGAGTTCGCGACTATTCTGTTTGTTCCCAAGAGGGTCGTTCGATCTGTTTGACACCAGGAAGAAGCTCAACAACATTAACCTGTATGTGAGAAGGGTGTTCATAATGGACAATTACGAGGAGCTCATTCACGAATACCTGAGCTTTGTCAAAGGTGTGGTGGACTCTGATGATCTTCCCATCCACACCTCTAGGGAGATGTTGCAGCACAACAAGGTTAAGAAGGTGATAAGGAATAATATGGTGAAGAAGTGTATTGAAATATTTAGCGAGATTGTCGAGAACAAAGAGGACTATGTTAAGTCTTAAGAGGCGTTTTCAAAGAGTCTAAAATTGGGGATACATGTCCAGAAGACGATGGAGATAAACCCTGAGAATGCCTTAATGGAGGAGTTCAGGAAGAGATGTGATGCTAACAAGCACGAAAAATTGGTGAAGGATCTGGTTATGCTCTTGTATGAGACCGCCTTGCTCACCTCAGGGTTCATTTTGGAGGAGAAAAATAGATTCGTTGGAAGAATCCACAAAGAATTGTTTCACGACCAACTGGTCCTCCGACTTATTGGTGAGGATCTTGTAGATGGACGAATATTCTTCCTTAGTAATCCCCTCTTCGTCGTCGCTCAACTCCTTCTTAGTGGTTTTCTCCGTCCATAAATAAATTTCTCCGAGAACCATTGTTATTGATGAAGGTTGAGCCGCGACCATATGAATTAAAGGACGAGTGAAGTCTTGTCAGTTGCCATTTGTTTCCTGAAGGGTACAGGAAATAAGTTTCGCATGGAGGCTTGGAAATTGTTGTGTGCTAAGGAGAGAAATGCATGTGAAGGAGATGTGTTTTTTTGCATTGATCTTGTGCATAAAAGAGCATGCAGTTACAAAATAGAGAAACTGTCATGTCACCTGAAATAATGTCGAAGAACTTGATACTCTCATTGTTGTGACTGAATTTGTCTCATGATGGGATTCGAGCGCCATCTTGGAATGGTGATTTCATGGGAAATATGATTGTTGGTGCAATAGATGAGGTTGGGTGACTTCCGATCAATGCTGTAATTAATACAAACACAAAATCTAGCATGATCAAGAAGGTTGAGGGTATTCTTGTAGGTTTCATTCTTCCTTCCTTTGTGATTTGGGATCCAATGATATATTCTCAACGTTACAGCTACGATGCATAGATTCTAGTGAAGGGAGTAACGAGGAATGCCTACCATACACAATACAAGGATTAGAGAAAGGGATATCATAATTTGATAATGATTGATAGGGTTATCCTTTACACCAAATTCAATGTAACTCCCGTGGATATGGAGTGCAGGGATAGTAACAACAAGAGCGGTGATGGGGAGTACTAAAACTCTATCGTAAATAGGCATTGTATATGAGAGTGGTGAGTTAAGGAGGGATGAAGACACTATGCTTCTGTTCCTCACTTGGGTACTCCTAAAACTCCTTGGAAGAGGAAGAGAGGAGCATAAACACTTGTATGAGTTATGTGATAGAAAATTTCTTATAGAACAACAACCTCATTTAGACTTTGGTTGTCATATCCTTGGACAATGCTAAAGAAATATGAATGTGGACATGACCCTGTGTGAATGGAGGCTTCATCATATACACGGTTATTGAGAAATACTATCACAAGGTCGCCACCTTGATCATTATCCATATCATGAATAGGAAATGTGTTTGCAAGGATCATTGCAACAAACTTTAGAATGAGAAATATTCTTGTTTTGCTCTTATTTTGTTTTGGGAAAGTTACCATGGATACGTGGTTAGTAGATTGTGGTGTTTCTAGGCACATGACAGTTTATTGAGATTCTTATACTATGTGACACTCATGGATCTTCTTCATGAAGACCAAGGATGAGGTCTTCAACAAATTCTAAGAATTCAGAGCTCAGGTAGAGAACTTGACATAGAAGAAGATCAAGATCAACACAATATTTGGTGAGGAGTGATCAAGATCAACACAGTATTTGGTGAGGAGTGATCAATATGGACATAAGAAGCAGTGACAAACCCTTTGTGTTTGAGATCACATGAAGCTTGTGTCAATGTGTTAATGTGGTGGTTACCTTGATGTTGTGTGCTTTGGAAAATGGAAATATTGTCACAGAGTCACAGAGGGAGCGGCCAGTGAGAGAGACTTCATTGGCAACTCCACTGTCAGAAGATGAGTTCAATATCTGCAAGGTATTCTCTCATGAATCACTCTCACATTCTCGGTTTTCCAAATCGCATGCCTTGTGTAGATTGGCAAACTTATTTGCCAAAATTCAGGGATCAGAACATGGATGATGTTGTTTTGCATTTAATAAAGTTTCATTTGCATATACACAAGCTTGAGATTAAGTTTCATGGGGATTGTTTGATGAAAATGTTTATGGCTACCCTAGAAGGGGAAGAAAGACCATGGTATGAAGGGTTAAAACCAAGTAGCTTATACTCTCTTAAAGATTTTCACACAACATTCTTTGAGTATCATGGAGAAACCGATCCTTCCTTCTTAGTGTTTGAAGATTGTTGTAAATTTTGTGAACATTTCATTAAGTACCTTGAAAATGTTTTTGGTGATGAAGAGTGTATGAATGATGAAATCATATAAGCCCTTTATGAATATTCATCCCAACAACAAATAGTAGCTCCTCCTTTGGCTGAAGATGAAATTGATCAAGAACTTGCTACTAAAAGCCATTTTCCTTCTCCTAAACTTTATGAAGATATTCAACGAGATTTCCAGCATGACAAAGTGCTTCAAAGTTATCTTTCTTCCCCTGAGAATGATGTGGTTGTTCAAATTTTAAGTGGCTTAGATAGGGATGAGGGTTCTGAAACTGCATCTATGGAGACTTCAAGCAGTAAACCAAAAAATGACATAGAGTTTCAGGAAAACAACAAAACAATGTATGCCACTTTTCAATCAGAAATACAAGAAGATAATGAAGATGCACTTATTTTATTTGATTCCTTTGAAAATCATGGTTTTGAAAATGCATCCATGGGAACTCTAGACTGTGAAATAGTTCATGTCGATAGATTTTCACATTTGCAAGAAGATTAGGTGGTAGGAAATGTTTCCTTTCATTCTTTGGAAAAACAAAATGATTTCCTTCAAACAAAGTTACCACAACTTAATGAGACCAAATCAGATTTGTTCAAAGAACAAGAGGATAGTCTCGGTGCACATAATACAACTATCATATTTGAAAATGTTAAAGAATGTTTGGATATTTTTATAGACAGACCTGTTGTTTCCATTTTCTTTGAGGATGATCTTAAGCATAGAACAAGAAATAGTTTTAGATGAAGATTGTCCTTTTCCTCTAGATTATCAAGAAATGGGTTTTTTCATGTTTTCCAAGATCCCGTGGCAAGTCTGCTGCAGTCATCAGAGAAGGAGGATTTTGTGTTTTTTTTTACAGATTATGGATTCCATTTTAGTTATGAGTTGGCATTTTTTTACATTTTTCTGTTTGCTCAAGGAAGATGTGAGCAAAATTCAAGAGACTAGTCATCTCATTTCATGGTTACACTGAAATTTTTCTATCACTTGATTGAGCAGATGTTTCAGTAGCTTAGTATAGGTAACAATATGAATAAGCTCATAGTATGAGAATTTTTTTTCAGTTTGATTTCAACAACGTGCAGTCAATTTAGCAGCTGGTTTTCAGTTTTTCAAGCAGTTTGTCTCAGTCGATCTTCAATTTTCAGCTTGTAGTTTCAGTATGAGTTTGCAGTGTGATTATTTCCAGATCAGGTTTTGGAATTGGGATCAACCCAATGGATCAGGCACATGTCTACGATGTTCTTTGGCACCTTGCAGGGAGGACGCCATCCCCATTGGAGCCAATGTTATCTCATGCAATTTTCATTAAATTGGCTAAAAGAAAAGGAGATCGAGGGACTTTCACCAAGTCAACCAATTGTGAAGAAGGGTAGGAGGCTACAATTTGCTTATGAACCAAAAGAGACCCAAACACCCATAAGTCCAACCACAAGGTCAACAACTAAAAGAATTCCTACACCTACAATGCAAACATAATATGTTGAGGTTGTAACTCAAGAGATGGATGAAAGCCAAGCCAAAGCAGGAGAGAAAGACTCGGAATTTAGGGGAATGAAACAAAAACTCAGAGAGGCTCAACATGTGATTGCTCAGTTTTATCAAGAGAGCAGAGAGCTGAAGAGGAAGCTAGCTGAGAGAGGTTGTGAGGAACAAACACCACGGAACAAGACATACCCCATGCAAGAAATGTCAAAGGGGAAGGAGGTCATGCACAACCCTGAGACCACAATTTTGGCCAAGCCTACAACTCCTCTGACAATATCCTCAGCTAGGAAGAAGAGTTCAGAGACACAGGTCCAACTTGCAGCAAGCGAAAAACCCCTACTTCACCCACAAAAGGAGAAAAAAAAATAAGATGGCTGAATAAGCAGCTAAGAGAAGCTCAAGATCAAATCATCAAGCTCAAGGAATAAAAGAGAATATCAGAGGGCATAGTCATGAAGCATTTCAAGGAATGCAAACCAACCATAGACAATGCCCGTGCATCCCTTTCTAATGCTTAGTCAAATTTGAAGAGAAATGTAGCCTTGTTTAGGCAGGTGGGAAATTTGAAAGTGAAAAACCTAACATTGAGGAAGGAGAACATGCATCTAAAACAAAAGATGCAATTGAATGGTGAAGCTAGAAGAAGACTAGAACTACTTATCTAAAACAAAAGATGCAATTGAATGGTGAAGCTAGAAGAAGACTAGAACTACTTGCAAAAGTAGCACAAATATGAAGGGAGGAAACTCACAATTTTGCATTTTGGGGGAAAAAACAATTACAGTTGCAACCTAAATGGTGATTAAAGGAGGAAGAAAATTAGCAAGGTTTAACATATTTCTATAAGAAGCATCTTTTTTGAAATCCCCGTGCCTCTAATTCAAACAAATTTGATAGTATGAGGCAACCTCTTGAACTTAGCTACAGTTTTGACTGATAAAAATGCATACACAACACTTGCGTAGTGAGCCCGCGCTACACAAATGTTGTAGACACATATGATTGAAAATGACAGTATAAAATGATTGATGTACCACACTGGAGGTCAAATCAGGTTTCAAATCAATAGCTGCCACTTGGATCTGCACAAGTTTCATGAAAACCAAGCGCACTACGCAAACGCTATAGGTACCATTTGCATAGCGCTAGCTCTAGTATGCTACGCAAAGGTGACATGGATACCTAACAACGCACCAATTGTCTCGAAGGGGTCTCCAGATGCACCTGATGACTCATCCACACATCATAATCGGTTTTTTCTCAGATATTTGACTGTATAAGACACATTTTTCTTTGCATTAAATATGGTCAAAACATACTTACTATTTTTAGTAAAGTCGTTTTGGATTTGTTCTCTTCCAATGTAACCAGATCCACTATTGTAGTTAGCTGGACCTCGACTTCTAGTACCCTAGTTTAACAAATAGGCTTCTATATATTTGATCATTTTGATGTAAAGGGGGCGAGTTGGCAGAACTATAGTATTTTTGATCTTCATTGTAAATTTTTGAATTTGAATGAAATGAAAATGCAAAAGTCCTGAACCTTCATGAAAATGATTCTAATGGTGATGAGTTGACAGTGTGTTTCTTATCTTTTGTATGTATCTCTTGTGTCCCTACTTACATCTCATTTTTTCCTCTGTTTAAATTGATATTTAAGAGTGTAGAATTCATCTAAATGGTGCTCTAGACTCAAAGAATTTAAACTCTGTCCTTTCTTCCTAATTAGGTCAGAATTCATCTATATGGTGCTCTGATTCTATTATGTTTTTCCTTTTTCCTCTTTCACACGCTACAACAAATTCAAAACTGAAGGTTTCATCCACCTAATTTATCCTTTGTTCCTCTGAGACGTTTTATCTACCATACATTAGTTTCATTCGTTTTCAAGATTTGACTCCATAGCCCAAAAAAAAATCCTTCTCCTCCTTGCCAACAAAACTTTATTAAATCCACTCAAAACTTTAAAGCCTAGCCATTGTTTTATCAATAAAAACCATCTATCAGAGACTAAGTAACAAGAGAGAGCGCTCTCTGAACTAAGTAGGCTAGTACCCAACTCTAAAGAGGTTTGTGGTTACCTTTGTAGTTTTCCTCCCGCAAGCAAGGGAAATTACAGAGTGCTAACACAGTCTAGGCTCCAGTATCGTTTCGTGGAGCAGCAGGAAGCAGTTATGTGAAGCACTTAGTATAACTGAGGTTGTTGGGTATGTGCTATATTCTTTGTACGATTGGCACTAGTGTCTTCTACGTTGCGTTGAGCGCGTAGAGGGGTTTGAGGACATTTTTTCCTCGAGAAACGTGTCACATTTTTGCCTCGTTTTTTGTGTCACCTCAATTTTTATGTCCATTGTTGGGTAGTTTTTTGGGAAAAAATTTTTTGCCGATGGTTTTCTATTTTTGGTTTAGGAATTAGGGTTGTTGACTAATCTAGGTCATTGGGTTAGGGTTTTGGATGCCGCTGGCTCCTATATGTATATTGTATTGTAAACAATGTATCACTATGAATGAATATAAAATATGCTGGTTTTCCCGGTTTGGGTTTCTAGGGGAAAATTCTCTGTGTAATGTGTGTATTTGCCATTGTATCTTTTCTGTTCTTTTATTAAAAATATATTTGCAGTAAAATATTGTACAAGGTTAAAATCTATAGAGTATGTGGAAGCATGTGAAGTAAGTCGTGAAGTAGTGTGGCTTCGGATATTGGTGACTGGATTATTTGATATTGCAATGGAGGTGACCTGTATCTTGTGTGACAACCAGAGTTGTATAAAGTTGTCAAGAAGAACTCGATGTTTCATGATAAATTGAAGCATATTGAAATCATGTATCACTATATGATGCATACGGGAGTAGTGATGCTCCAGTTTCGTGACATTAGAGGATCAGGTTGCGAACATGTTTACCAAGCCGATGTGGAGGAAAAAGTTTGAGTACTTCAGGGACATGCTTGGTGTGGTCCCTCTTTAAAGGGACTATTCTCATGTAGCATGAAAAAGGGCTAGCACCGAGACAGGTGGAACTCATCCAACATGAAAAAGGGCTGGCACTGGGTGTTCTCGTCCAACATGAAAAAGCGTTGGAACTAAGACAGGTGGAACTCATCCAACATGAAAAAGGGTTGTCACTAAGAGAGGTGGAACTCATCTAGCATGAAAAAGGGTTGCACTGAGTGTTCTCATCCAACATGAAAATGGGATGGCATTGAGACAGGTGGAACTCATCCAACATGAAAAAGGGTTGGCACTGAGAGTTATCATCCAACATGAAAAAGGATTGGCACTGAGACATGTGGTTCTCATCTAGCATAAAAAAGGGCCGGCACTGAGACATGTGGAACTCATCCAACATGAAAAAGGGCTGGCATTGAGTGTTCTCATCCAACATGAAAAAGGGCTGGCATTGAGTGTTCTCATCCAACATGAAAAAGGGCTGGCACTGAGACAGGTGGAACTCATTCAACATGAAAAAGGGCTGGCACCGAGTGTTCTCATCCAACATGAAAAGGGTTGGTATTGGGATAAGTGGAACTCATCCATCATGAAAAAGGGTCGGCACTGAGACAGGTGGATCTCATCCAGCATGAAAAAGGGCTGGCACTGAGACCGAAGGTACACATGATGAGGTACAGATGCATTGTGAAGTATTGGATGTCGTGGTGACATGTTGAAGCTATTTGAGAGCTACCCACATGTAATCTTTAGAGGTAATCTTGGCATAATGTAGAACGTCTCCCTCACTGAGAGGGAGTGTTGATGTTTGGGAAACATCGAAAATACATTCTACTAGATTAATAATTAATAATATGATTATTAATTATTAAACAATATTATTAATGTAATAATATATTTATATAAGGTATAAATATATATCATAAATAATTATTTATGATGAATGTTCCATATATATTTATTATCCAAGGGATACATCCTTTCATGGATGATCACCATATGCTCTCTATATATAGAACACTCATCATTGTAATAATACATATTCATATACAATATCATTTCTTATGAAAAATTCAACATGACATGGGAGAAATCTTAGTTTGTAGGGTAACCATATGGGTTCCAGGGGAAAAGGAGATGGTTCGTGGGGTGGCATCTGTTGCTGGCTACACTTTTGGTTGGTTAGTAATTTAATACCCCCTCATAGGTTTTTTGTTTCTATTTGTAGTGGATGTCAAGCATTCACCACCATTAGTCTTGATTATTTAGCTTGGATTTGCAATCTGCTTCAGAATTCTAGTTATATAGTCTGGGGGAATACCGATTGGCTTGGTTTTGGATTTTGGGGCTTGTTCTGCTAACCTCCCTAACTTCACCCTCTCCAATTACGACCTGGTATAACCTTACCTCCACTTAAGTGGGTCCTCCCTCGTCTCAGCTTGGGACCACTGTTACTTTTGATTCTTCAACCCTTTGGCCCTCATTTCCCTCATTCTCTCGGAATATTTCCCTCCTCAACCAAGAAACCCATTGGTGGGTTATTTCTCACCCTAAAACCTTTTTGTTATAGCCTCTACACATGGGGTGGGGTCCAACCTTCCCAAATAGTCACTAGCTTCCAAACATGTAATTTGGTTGCAAAAACAATTACCTTGAAAGCAATGAAGGGACATTGGCCAAAGGAAAAATATCTCCAGGGCAACAAACCATGCATACCCAAACCTTCAAGTGCAAAATGAGGGCCCAAATAGAAGCACCGCGAGACAAAAAGGCCTACCACACTTGCTTCTTGGCTATCACAAAAGAAAAGATGGCAAGTATGGAAGAAATTATCAACCAAAAATGCCAACAACTCTCTAAAGACTAGATAGAGGATAGATTTAATGGATGGCTTTCATACCCTAACTATTCTAGCTGGACCTAAGACAATGACCAAAATACATAATAATTTACCATAGTAGTTTGTTTTATGGGACACCCCATTACTAGTGCATTATAAGAAAAATGCACCAGTAACAACACAAAGAGAGATGAACATTGTGTGCTCTCTCTTGGGAACACGCTTTGGTGCGTCCTAGCAGATCTGCCTAGGGTTCTCTCCTAGCCACCGCCATGGATGCGCAGGGAGGAGGGGAGCCGCCGCCCCCTCCCTCTCCAACCACCTCCTTTCGAAACCTCATTGCAGCCTGCAACAAGAAGCTTCCTCCTTCTGACCCTCCAAGTTTCGTAAAGAGATTAGACGCCGTCCCGGAGATCGACCTTCCCCCCGATCATCCAATGAAGGTCGCACTTAACCTCTCAGAGCGAGGACTAGTAGGTCAATTCATGGGACTCTGGCCCTCAACCAGATCCACAAACAACTGGATCCAAAGGAACTGGAGACCGCTGATCACAAACATCGTAACGTGCTATGCGGTTGGGAGAGGGTATTTTATCTTCGAGTTCATCTCCTAGGAAGACAGAGATCTAATCTTTAGGAATGGACCGTACTTCATGGGCACCCAAGGGCTCTATCTGAATCGCTGGACCCCAAGCTTTGATCCCGCCTCAGAATTACCCAAAGACGTCCCCGTCTGGGTTCGACTCCCGAATCTACCAATACATTGCTGGAACCCCTCCTCGCTTCAAGCAATCGGAAATGGACTGGGGCATTACATCGATTGAGCAGACCCAAAAGACCAATACTCCTGCGCATGGATCTGTGTGGAAGTTGATCTGGAGGTAGGTCTTCCGGAAGCGATAAAGCTAAAAGTTGGGGACTGACAGCACTTCCAAAAGATTGATTACGAACATCTTCCGTTCAAGTGTAGAGGTTGTCATAAATACGACCACTTCCAAAGGAACTGCCCAAAGATCCCCAATATAGAGAACGCAGGGGACGAAGGCTGGCAACAGGCTCGAAAGAGGAATGCCAAAACGAAAGGACCAAGAAGCGAAAAGATAGTCCCAATGCAAGGCAAAAACTCAGGAACTAAAGAGAACGAGAACAACTTCAGTGTTTTGGCTAGGGAATCTGGCGAAGAGGAAGCAAATCCAAGTAAAGAGGCCCAAGAGGAAGAAGCAAGAGGAAACCAGACCCCTTAAGACAAAGGAAATCAATTACCAGCAAAAGAAGGGGAGAAAAACAAATCCCCCCAAAGGATGGAAGGAAGTCAAGACATAGAGGAAGGGGAGATCTCGACAGGAAGCGACTCAGAAGGTGCAAGCGAAGCTTGGGCCACCCCCCCCAAAAAGGGAAGAGACAGGAAAACCAAAAAAGAAGAAAGAGACCAGGAAACCTACAAGGACGTCCTAAAGGGTTCACAACCAACCATCAAACAACTGATCAACGTTCGACACACTAGAAAGAAGGCCAAAGCCTCCCAAGGAGGCCACTCCTCCCCCCAAGGTAACTGATGATTCTAACCTCCTGGAATTGTAGGGGTTTTGGCAGCAAGAGGAAAGAGGAAGCATTTAAGGATATAATCAAAGCATCGAAAGCAAACATCCTACTACTCCAGGAGACCAAGATGAGTCAACAAGACTCCCTCAAAGCTTCATTGAACGTCTGGAGAGGCAACCAAGGAATAGCCGAAAACGCCAGAGGCACCTCAGGAGGACTATGCACTCTGTGGAACACCTCCAAAATAGATCTGATCAGCTTCGACACATGCATGCACTGGATTCACACCAAACTCCTCCACAAAGACTTGGGTTACCTGGTAAGCCTCTTCAACATCTATGTACCGCAACATATAGAGGAAAAAAAACACTGTTGGGAATCCCTAAAAGAATTCTTGCAGCAAAATGAACTTGACAATATCATTCTAGGTGGGGATTTAAATGTAACCCTGGCTCAGGAGGAAAAAAGAGGGGGATCCATCGTGAGAGACCCAGCCAGAGAATGGGTGGAAGACCTAGTCTCAACCTGGGACCTAATAGACATTAAGCCTGTCAAAGGACTCTACACGTGGACAAATAAAAGAATAGGCCCTGGGCACATTGCTGCCAGACTAGATAGATTCCTTGTCCAAAGCTCCTTTCTTTTACTGGGGCTCACAGCAAATGTAGAGATTCTACCCCACAGTGTCTCAGACCACAAGCCCATACGTTTAGAAATCAAAACCGACCAAATCCGAGGACCCATCCCTTTCAGATTTAACCCGACTTGGATCCAAGATAAAGACTTTCTCTTGCTGGTTTTCAAAACTTGGACCAACACTGTTAAGGGCTCAACTTTTTATGTCTCGGAAGAGAAGCTAAGAAGACTAAAGACAGCTCTAAAAATCTGGGCAAAGGGCCAACCAAATCCAATCTCCACGCGCATAGAAGCCCAAAAGAAACTCGAGAACCTTCAGCTGGAAATGGAAAACAAGGAGATCACGCAAGAAGGCCTGCAACAAGAGGACCGCCTTCAAAGACAATGGCACAAAGCCTGCAGAGAGGAAGAAAACTACTGGAGGCAAAAATCCAGAAGTCTCTGGCTGAAAGAAGGTGATAAAAATACAAGCTACTTCCACAAGCAGGCGGAGGCAAGGAAGCACTATAAAGCGGTGACAAAAATCCGGGTTCAAAATGAAACAATTGCAGATCCAGAAGGTATAAAACAAGCAGCCTTTGAAGCCTTTGCAACACTCTATTCAGAACCGCAAGGGACAGTAATAGACCCTCAGAGGTACCCTCTCTCCATTATTCTAGGCCTCATTAAGGAAGAAATCAATTCCAAGCTGACTAAGGAAGTCTCACAGCAGGAAATAAAGGAGGCCTTGGACCAAATGAATCCAGATAAAGCCCCAGGCCCGGATGGTTTTACTGCCAGATTCTACCAGCAGTGTTGGGGAATAATAAAATCGGATCTCACCAAGATGATCAGGAAATCACAACAAAGCAACAAACTGGGCGGGAGCACCAATTCGGCCTTCCTGGCGCTTATCCCGAAAGAGAAAGGAGCAGCCACCTTCAATCATTTCAGGCCAATCTCCCTTTGCAATACAAGCTACAAAATTCTCACCAAAGTAATAGCCAACAGACTCAAAACAATCCTCCCTCTCATCGTCCCAGAAAACCAAGGAGGCTTCATCAAAGGTAGGCATATTGTTGACAACATCATTCTAGTTCAAGAGGCCCTACACTCAAGTGTCTGGGGGAAAGACAAAGGTATGATAATTAAACTAGATCTCGCCAATGCCTTTGATAGAGTTAGACATAACTTTTTATTTGAAGTAATGAGAAAGTTTGGTTTTGATCCGTCTTTCGTAAAGTGGATAAAATCTTGTATTGGATCACCATGGATAGCTCCTATGGTGAATGGGAAAGTAACAAAGTTCTTCCAAGCCACCAGGGGCTTAAGACAAGGCTGCCCCCTATCGCCCCTTCTCTATGAAATCCAAGCTTCAGTCCTAAGCTATCAGCTGGAAAATTCCCAAGTCCAAAATAACCTCCAGGGATTGAGAATCGCACAAGGGGTGAAAGACATAAATCATGCGCAATTTGTGGACGATACTCTGCTGTTGGGAGGTGCAAGCCCTATAATAACAAAGAAGTTCAAAGAAGAATTTGAAGCTTATGTTGCAGTCTCAGGAAGTGAAATAAGTCAGGCCAAAAGCAAAATTTATGGATGGAATATTACGCCAAAGGAAATGTTGGTAATTACAAGAGTTTTGGGGATGGAAGGGCACACCAACTGGGAGGCCTTCAAATACCTGGGAATTCCTATATTCAAATCTGTCCCAAAAGCTTCACACTGGAATCAACTGATAGACAACTTAAAAAATAAAATTTCCTCCTGGGGGGCGAATTGGTTAAATTTAGCAGGGAAAGCTGTCTTGATTAAAGCCGTGTTGACTAGCATACCCATCTATCAGAGCTTGTTGCTTTTAGTCCCTGCCTCCATCATCCAAAAAATTGAAGCACTCCAAAGACGCTTCTTGTGGGAAGGAGGGAAACAGTCAAGAAGGAAACTGCACCTGATAAACTGGGAAAAAAGCTCAAAACCTCTCTTGGAAGGCGACCTTAACTTCAAAAAAACCCAAGCTCAAAACCTGCCTTTGGGGGCAAAGTTGCTGTGGATGATGGTCACTGGAAAACCAACTTGGAGCAAACTGGCACTTTGGAAAAAATATTTTAGGGGGCCTAGGAGCCGATGCTTGGATTTTCCATGCAGGGAATCAAAAGGTTCCCCTATTTTCACCCTCTGCAAGAAGGCACTGCCCCACTTCAGCTCTCATCTCACCTGCGTGCCAAGAAGCGGAAAGAAAATCAACATTTGGCAAGATTCAATCATGGGAGACCCCCCCCTAGGGCTGAGACAAGATTTGCTACGTCTCAAGGATTGGATGGATAGCCAAAACATAACTACTCTTTTTGACATCTCCACTTGGGGGGAGGACAAGTTTATGTCATGGCAAGGGTGGGGAGTGCTCAACAGACCACCTGATCTTGAAAGGGAGTGGAGCACCCTACAACTCTGTCTTCAAGGGAAAGCCCCCCTCAAAAAGAAAGGACAGGACAAAAGAGGCTGGGGAGGGAAAGCCAAGGCCTATACCACAACAGAAGGCTACCACCTCATCACTAATGTTCCCAACGTCATGCCCAATCCGACCATCTGGAGAGAAATATGGCAGTTCAAGTCCATTCCTAAAATTGACTTATTTATCTGGACCCTTGCACACAACATCATCCAAACAGGGGAAAATCTTCAAAGACGTGGCTGGGAAGGCCCCTACAGGTGCCCCCTTTGTCTACATGCTGAAGAAACTACAGACCACCTTCTTCTCAACTGCGAATACTCCAAAGAAGTCTGGAAGCTAGCACCAGGAACACAAAACTCCATCAGCCTCCCGCCAGACACAAGAAGCCTTCTCCTCCAATGGGACTCCTATTACCCTTTCAAAACTAAAAAAAGTAGCCAGGCCTTTGCTCTGTGGAAAGTTCTCCCAAAGTTCATCCTGTGGAGCMTATGGCTGGAAAGGAACAACAAAATCTTYAGGGACAACAAAAGGAGTCCTGCCCTAGTGATAACCAAAATTCACGYGCTCTTTGGAGAAGCTGCACCTTATTTACACCAGACAAAGAACAACCAAGAGTTGGAAGCACCAGAGGAACTCTGGTTGAACCACTTTAAAATCCAATGTCACATGGGCATACAGGCTAGCACTACAACTACAGAGGAATGGGAAATCAGGAAAGACAAACAGGACTTCGCCAATTGGAAAGCAAGGAGTAAAGCCCATATCCTGGCCTTTGACGGGGCTTCGAAAGGAAATTCGGGCCAAGTTGGAGGAGGAGGGATAATAGAAAATCCCCTCGAAGCAACAACAATAAACTTCGCCCTGGGTCTAGGAATCGAATCCAACAATAGAGAAGAGGCCTTGGCTCTCTGGCAGGGGCTAATTCAGGCACAAAGGCACAGGATCCAAGACCTGGTTATAATCGGCGACTCCAGAGTGGTAATACAAGCATTAATTCGACATTCTAAAACCTAGAGCGCGAGTCTTAACAACTTATTGGACAAGATTCATCTCCTGCTAAGGAACTTCAATTCCTATAAGTTATACCATGTGCTAAGAGAACTAAATGGGAAAGCGAACGCAGAAGCCAACAAAGGCACACTCCTGGCGCCGGGAATTCTGAAGGTGAATGAAACGATTTCCAGCGTGGCACTTCCTTGAACCATGATAATCGCGCTCCTAAGTCAAGATCAAAAGCAAGATGAATCAACATACAGGGAAATCGGGGGGATCGCTCAGGTCAAGTCACGTCAGAACAAGTTGGGCGAAGGGGACAAGGCATAGTACAATGAGGAAGCGAGCCTCAGACAGGGTGGAGACAGGATATCAGCTCGCCCATACCCCACGGATTCAGCGAATCGATTGGAAATCATGAGCATGGAGGAAGGAGGGAATAAACTGAAGGCGCCCCCTCAGACTCATCCCATTTCATTGCAGAGATCTCTGGAGTATTCCCCAGCGAAGCACCAAGGCGTAGGAAGAAGCGGAAGGCGTCCAGAGATGGCATCAGGGTCTGACAGCAAGCCCAACACTGAGGAACGACTCAAAGCGATGGACACAGCGCTGGAAAATCTCAAGCAGTTGCTTCAATTCCAGCTGGATTTCCTGGAAAACTTGGACTCTGAAGCAGGAAGGCGTATGGAGAAGTTAGAAGAGGACATTACCACAACCAAAATCGGGTTTACAGAGGAGCTTGACAAGCTGCACAGGGAACTCAAGAACCCCCAGCAGGAATTTGAGGAACGAATCGACCAGTTGGAGGCGAAAATGGCTCAACTCAACAATGATTGGAAGCAAGATCCTGATAACTAATCCAGTCTTGGAGCAAGAAAGTGTGGCCTTCCCTCTTCAGCAAGTTTGGCATTTTGTATAGAAGCCAACACTGTAAATAACTTTGTATCTGGTTAAGTAATGATAGAATTTTAAGTTAAGAATTATAGTCTACTGCTAAAGGACTAGGAGGATACTCCAGGCAGGCAGACACGCGGACAAGCGTGGCCCTTTTGTAACCGAATCAATGGCTAGTCCACCTTTTATTCAATATCACTATCCGTTTTCGTAAAAAACAAAACTATTCTAGCTGGACCTATGATACCAAAATTTTCAAGGTTGCAGAGCTATATTGGCTCACTAAGGCCTTTATATCTCACATAATTGAAGAAGGAAAAAACCAATATCAAGATGTTCTACACAAGCTTCATATAATGGAAACAAAATTTGATATCCTATGCAAAAAAAAATTCAACATGGAATTTACTATTCACAACTACTCAAAAAATCAAGTTGGCATGGAGGAAGGGAATGATAACACTCTGAACTCTGAAGGAACTCCTTCAAATCCTATTTGGTTGGATGAAGTCTAGGATACCCAAATAGAGCAACACCTAGACATAACTCAGGGACATGAAGTTCAAAAGTAGTTCATTATGCTTTTATAAATATCATGTTTTTTGTTATGTAATCTTTTCTTTAGTTTTCAACAATATAATATAACACAAGCTTATACTTCTTGCTTTTATGTTATACTTTTGGACATCAACCATTGTACAAACATCAATGTTTTTGACTTATAGTGGACCTAGTTTCCCTAGTGACAAGCTAGGAGGATTGATTGATTGTAACTCTTTTTGAATCGTATTAATATAAGAAGTAACTAGATTAAAAAAACAAAACAAAACAATATTCATAAATTAATTAAATGTAAATGTAAATATAATATAAATTATACATTGTATATACAACTCAAGTGGGCCTAATAGTTAAGAACAAGTGTTTCCTCCTAAAAGGCCACAAGTTCAAATCTAGAGTGGGGTAGGGTATGTATACCTCCATATACTTTACCAGTCAAATCACTAGGTGGAGGGGGTCCATTATCCCACAAACAAAGGGTTTCATACACCAATTTGGTGTTTGGCTTAGTTGTGACCTTAAAATTAAATTATTATTATTATTACATTATAAATATACACATTTCAATTTTGGCTTAAATCTACATAAATAGATTAACAATCACATTAATTTTATCATGCCATGGAAACATTAAACATTTAGTCTTTCTTTATACAATTATAATTAATTCTAACTTGATTCTTTTGTAGGCAATGATTCTTCCATAAACAATAGATAATTTCCACTTAAACATATGTTGAGTTACCTTGAAGTTAACTATCCATGTTAGTTTGTCACATAGCTAGACAAATTCCCATGTATGCTCAGATACCCATGTATGCTGAGACTAAGTGAATCATCTAATACCTTTTCCTTGTTGTGAAATAAAAAAGTATGCTTGAGAGATTTTCCTTTTCCATAAAAGGCACAAAGACTGTCGAGTTAGACCAAAATGACATGGGTGTCGACTAACTGCAACAACGATATGAATGGTCTTCTTAGAATCTAAAGAAAACTTCTAAATTATCTAAAACTGAAAAAATCAAGTAGTTAGTTTAGATTTGAATCTACACATCTTATTTAATTATAAGCAATGGAGTTTGACTAAGCAATTTGTACCTATACATAAACTTGAATTCGACAAAGATTTCTTTTAACTCAAAATCCTTTCACCAATTAAACCAAAGAAAAGAGTAATAATTGATGATGAAAAAAAAACCATATTTAGATTTTTCTTAAAATTGAATCTATATAAAATTTTATGACTAAATGTTCCCAAAATTATGTGAAGAACATGTCATGAAGAGTACTAATTCATTTGGAGAAAACAATATAAGGTTGAAAATCATGGTTACTTGCAAGAGGTTCAAATTGAATAAAAACGTTGTTTAGGAAAGGGAGTGGATTAATTAAAAAAAATATTTTTAAAATATTTTATTTTTCAATTTACAATTTTTTTTATAGGTTTCTATGTTTTTGATTATTAACAATTTTTATATTTTAATCAAAATTCAAATATTAAATAAAGTTTAGAGGTTGACTTTAAACTTCTTAAATAACATTTTTAATAATATCATAACATTTCCTTTATTATCATATTAATAATGTCTCTTTATTAATTTATTAGTAATGTGTAGCGATACTAAGTCATTTTTCTTCCCATATTACAATGAATGTTGTTGGTTAGTTTATTATGTTTTATGCATTTTTTTTTTATATTTAATTTATATTAATATGGGTGAGAAGTATTGATAAAGGCTTTGGGTTCTCATGGATGAGACTGTTTAAACTTTATGCAAGACATGTTTAAATAATTAAATTAAAAAAGATGTTATATTGTGTATCGTTTTAATACAATTTGGTATTTATAACTTTAAAAAAATGTTTATCAATATCTAAAAATATCTAATTAGAATATCCAATTAGATTTTAGCAGTGCAAGTTTTTTTTGTTAAAAGTTTTACTGTTTTTTTTTTTAATTACAAYAATGTTTTCGGTCAATTGTATATGTAAACAACATTTTATTTGGGTTAGCTTGCTAAGTCTTTTAGCTAAAGTTAGTTTACTACCTAGCTTGTGTCGTATACTCTTCTTCTCCTCCACCCAATTTCTTTGAATACTCTTCTTCTCCCTAAGTCTCATTAAGCTAAGTTGTACTCTTATGCTCTGGGAAAGCAAACAATCCATGTACTCCCAATAGTCTAGACTTCACCATTAACATTCTCATTCTATCACCATTGAATCAATCTCCCCTCCAAAAAAAGAAGGCCAACCACCCTTCTCGTTTTCAAATCACTGTTTTACATACCCCCTCATAATTGCAATGTGCAAAAGTACATTTCCTTTCATTTTTAATTTTCATTACAATTCTTGCAAATGGATTTCATGCATAATTCTTTTTTTTAGTTTTACATGTTGCCTTGATCATTATTCTCTTTTAGTAACAATTAGCATATTCTATAGTAGCTTCAATAGATTGGTGCACTTAACATAATTAATGTAGCCTCAATTCCTATGCAAATTGTAGTGGATGAGGTGGGTGCATGGTTGAAGGTGTGGCATAGAAGATTCAATGAAGGTGCACCAACAATTATAAATAGTTAAAAATAGAGGTGTATTCAATGCCAATTTTAACGTTGCTATCCTTAAAGTGTTTAAAGTGTTGGCTTTTCCTTATTTAGAAGTGTTCTTTTTGTTTTCATCTAGGTAGTTTATTCTTTTAAGTTAAGTGTTGCTTTTAGGTTAGAAAAAACACAATGCTAGAGTAGTTTTCAAATTTACACTATATACATGGCTAGAGGAAATTTCTAGTTTTAGAAAAAGCATAATGAATGGTGGTTGATTTATTCTAGGAAGGCATGAGTTCCAAGTTACTGAGGTAAGTTTACTTCATTGGTAGTGGGTGCGTTATTCTAGGAAATTACTCACACATACTAAACACACTATCCTATGTGATTAAGGTTTTGACATGCTCAAAGGAGGCACTCCATTTAGTATGTTCACATGCATTACAACCCAAGAATTATTTTACTTTGTAAAGGAGAGATAGGGTAGACCATTGCTATGTTTCTTATGGATTTAAGTGAGTTTCACCGTTGCATTTTGTGTTATTGTAGTTTTTGTCTTTTGATTTAATTTACAGAGATGTGATTGGTCACTACTAAATTTGGGTGTGAATTTCAATGTTGTTTTCCAACAATGATTGAAAAAATGGGTTGTGTTGACGATTTTTTTTTAATTACCTTTTTTCCCTCGATTTTTGTTGAAATTTCAACAATATGAACGTATTGTCAAAATTTTGACAATATATTACCAAAATTCTGACGATGTTATCCATGGGTTTTTGAATGTTTCTTTTTGTTAACATAATCAACAAAAAATGAAGTTGTTAAGTTGATTATGTGTCAATTATTGGTCAAACTCCGACGTATGTATAAAATCTATTTAAAACTGAAGATATAAGGAACCAATTATGTGATGCTTTTGACCTCTATAAAAGTTTTTTTCATACTTTCAACAACTATAATTATGTTTTCTATTTGCTTTCAATGTCAATTTTTTCCCTACAAAGTTTACATTCTCTACATATTCAAAATTCCATTTAGGTAAACAATATGAAAACAAATTTTGAATACTTTGAATATATGTTTATATTGTACTAATATTGCTTTAGTGGATGTTGCTACAACTATAGTTAACAATGCCAATATTAGAAGAATAAAGTTTGAGGACCGTTGTTAAGTTAAGGGAGCAACTTGGTGACGATAAATGTTGGTGCCTTTGCACACAATACAAGGGATTACAAAGGGGAAGAATTTTGAAGTAATTAGCTAAAAAACATTGTAGGGATTTTGGGGACTTGGAAGGGGGGGGAAATGTATTTCATATGTTGGTAAGTTATTCATTACATGCTTAATTTGTATTGTTTCGTAAATCTTTTATTTTTTTTAATGCTTGATATATATACTAAAAATATTTAATTGCTTGTAATTACAAACACAAAACATCCTAGGATTGAATTGTAGTTCAAGGATGTGCCATATCGCTATAGAAATATTGGTGAGCAAGTTGATGAATATCACAAAGTTAATCCTATGAAGGAAAATGATGATATTGATATAATTGAGAATGATGGGATAAATAGTTTGATCCGTGACACCTTTGCTCCGATGGATGGTGTCTTTGATGATATTCATGATGCACCTTTGATTGACGTGTGATTGATAAGGCACATGAACTCTTATATGAAGGATCAAGGACACATCTTCTCTATGCTATTATATTGTTGGTGAACTTGAGAGTATTGAACAATTTGTCAAACATCTATCTCACACAAATACTAAAGCATTCAATATAATTCTTCATACATCAAACTATTTTTTTCTTTCTATTTTTAGTGTTGGTTGTGTAAAGCATGCAATATTGATGAATATCAATAATATATATATATTTTTTATATAAATAATTTGGTAGATTGTTAGGTGATTTTCTCCTACCGCCATCAATTAATTTACCTTTCACATATTGAGAATTGTCTATTGTTATGAAAAATTTAGGAATGGAGTATGAAGCCATTGATGAATGTCCTAATGAACATATTATATATTATGGACAACATGCAACAAAGTTAGAATTCCCTCAATGTGGAATTAATAGGTAACAAACCAATCAAGTAACAAATATGGTGCCCCACAAGGTTCTTTGTCATTTTCCATAATTCCACATTTCCAATGATTATTCAAGTGCAAAAACATAACACAATTTATGGATTACCATGCATGGAAGAGAAGTGAAGATGGTGTTATGCAAATGCATGAGATGGTACCACATTTAGAGACAATGAGGAAAGATGGTCAATTTTTAAAGAAGAACCTTGTAATGTTATGCTTTCATTAGCAGTCGATGATGTCAATCGATTTGGAGAGTTGATGAATGTTTACTCAATGTGGCCTAGTTTTGTTATAAACAATAAGCTTCCTCCTTGGATGCCAATAAAGAGGGAGCAAACAATGTTGGAAATGATTGTTCCATGTGTTTTTTAAAATGATGTTTTCAAGTACATATCATTTCATTGTACTTTAGTTGTTTGTTACATATTAATTTTATTATATGTTTAAGGTAAAAAAATGTGTATTTTCAAATTCTAAAGTTATGGGTTGACATCACTATGTATGACATCTCCAAACCAATATGGAAAAAATGATTTCAATTCCATTGAATACTTGTAGCACCTCATCAAGAGATCCTCATGAAGAGATGATACTAAATAATATTTGATAATTTAAGTACATGCATTAAGGGTAAACAATTTTTTTGCTTTCATAGATGGAATAACCTACAACATAACGATAATTCTTTTACATTTTTTTTCAATGTTAAGTAGTCCAAATCTGAATCCAAATATACAAATCTAAATAAAACGATGAGATAAATCATAAATTATTTTTATGATTAAAATATTTAAATAGAAACATAACAAAATATACCAAGTAAAATACCTCCTCCCTAGTTTGTTGAAGATGACCATTTGCAATGTAGTCCTACCAGTAGTAGGAAGATGCTTCCAAGCAATCTTTTTCCACTTGCCTAGAGGGAAACAACAAAATCTTCCCAGCCAACTAGGAGCCTAGCCGACTTGCTAGCTCCAAGAAACCTTTCAGTTTCTTATCCCTTTGTGCCCATGACTCCAAGAACAACAAAGCACATATTCCCTAAGAAGACTATAATAAGAAATATATCTTCCAAGAATGATCTAACCTCTCAACAAACTCCAACCTCCTCCTCATCCCCACTTCCTCTTCCTCTTCCTCTTCCTATTTATCAAGTTTCCATATTCCCTTCCCCAAAGTATCCTCAGCCACCCTCATTATTAGCCATCAAACTCCCTTATCTAGATTTTTTTGGGAAAAATTAAAATCAACTAAAATATAAATGACTTACATAAAATAACAATAAATAAAATACAAAGTGTTTCTTCTCATGCTAGCTTAAAAATGCAACTTACAATTTTCCCCAAATGTACATGACAACCTACCATACTCCTTTAATTCATTATGCCAACCATCAATCAAAGTCAAAGAAGATGTTTAATGCTACTAGATATTTTTGTATGTAATATATTTTACATAGTCATTTAACCATTCAATCAAATAGTTAATAATCTAGTTTAATAATTAATACATTAATTAATTCTACTAGTGTACATGTGCATGGTATGTGTAAGTAGCTAACATACACATATCATATGCATGTACTAACGATAAACAACCACTACCTCTAGTTCATAGTTCATGTACGATCACACCAAGGCATGCATGACAACAAATCAAGTAAATGCATCATTTCATAATCTTAACGAATAAAATTACAATAATTCATCCATAACTCGTTATCACACTTAAAATATCAAAAGGGAATAAAAGAGGGTATTAGACATGGTAGGAACCAAGTGAGTAAACAATAGTGACACATCTAATTCCCAATTAGTATTCTCTACTAACATCCAACCATCATTCCTTCCTAACCTACTTCCATCTTCCATCCTATCCTTTCCTCCGTTGGACTAAGCTGGAGCCTCAACTATATTGAACTAACTCCAGATAGAACCCATAAGTGGAAGTGTCATACATATTAACCAAGCTTCACTAGCAGGCAACTAACAATCGTCATCACACATCTAGGGGATCGTGACTTCACACAACCCTCCCACGACTCCAGGTTTTGGAGGATAAACAATGGGAAATACCTCCACCCCTCCTCATAGAATTGGGTCAACACCCTACATCAATCCATACTGTGCAACTGTTGTTCTTAGAGTCACGCCATCAAACAACCACTCTAGGCAAGTTGTGAGTCCTGTCAAAACCACACTTACCACATATCATAGCAATATTTGAAATCATAAATTAAATCATAAGTACAACTTACAACATACACTATCTTTTTTATGTCTATGACATCCAAGTTACCTCAACACTACAATCATTTGGTTATTACACAACTTGTTGGCATGTATGTTAGGTCAACAATACTCATATCCATGTAGATACATTACAAATTTCATATGATCATCCATATTTGTATTGACATTCAATTAGGAAAAGTATTCTTATTTACAACATGCCTCACCTCTATTATACATCCACAACATAATTTTGAACTAGTATCCATTGTACTAAAATTCCTCATTTAAATTTGCATGTTTAACCAAATCACATAACAATCATCATCATGAACATATAACAGTAAAAATAATACTATGCAAGACATAAATAGGTCCATATGTACACTTCTCACATCTCTATATCAACATTATTGATTCCAAATAGTTACTAAGCAATGAATTACTAATATGAGAAAAATCAAAGTTCTAACTACCTAAGGCCAAAATATGGGGCGTTACATACACCCACCCTTCAAGAAATTTCGTCTCGAAGTTATGATCATTCACAATATGAGGATAATTTATGACACAAATTTTATGTGTCTTTCCTGATAGCAAATTTTGTGTTATACTGGTCCTATTGGACCTTGACTTGATTAAAACATGTTGAGACTATTAATATATTGATTGCACCTACCCCTATTTAGCAACCACCTTACTATTTCCCGACTCTATGTTATTACCACTTGTAACTTAATTAACAAAAGACACACTTCTCTTATAGATTTATTCATCCTAAGTTCCATATAGGACCCCCATATTTAAAGCAGAGTCTACTAGTTTGACCACCAATTATAACCTTATATCTTTATCAGTTCTCTAGTTAAATGAATATTGTATTGAGTTCGATATCAATTTCATTAACTCATACATACAATTCCTCTTGAGATATCTTGATAATTATAAACAATCATTATTGACCCTATTATCACCCTAGCTTGACAATACATATGTCATCACTCATGAGACTGACAGACAATTTTTTTCCATGCTTAGGAACATTGACTAAAACATTGCTAATCAATTGTCACATGATGTCGTCACTTCACGATTTGTTTGGTTATTGTACTTAATTTCACTCTTTTTTTTTAGTTATATAAATTATATCTCAACCAAGTTAATTGTCAAGTATAGGACTGTCTTCATCGTTCTCGAGGAAAATCATGCTTTATATCAATAATTCACTATTACAAACATGCCTATACATAACAAGCACCATGTTGACATGTGGGTTAGTGAACATTTTATATCAAGAATAAATTTAATACAAGTGTTCATTCCAAAATCTTTAGTCACTTGTCCTTAAGGTCTTTGTCTTCTCACCATTGTACTTTTTAGATCTCAAAATTATATTCTCTATACCTACATAATACTTACCGACTTTAGCCTTTAGCTCTTTACTTGTCAATTTCTAGCACTTTCAAGTTCTTTCCCCTACCATGAAAGAAGTTTTTAACAATGAAAAGAACATTTTCATCATTCCTCATCTAGTTTTTTTTTTGAGTTTATTTAGAGGGAAACATCCTTCTTAGTGAGCAAGTAGTTCCTAGACTTATTAATGCATTTCAAGATATGAGCTTCCATTTAGACATATCACCTCTTTTACAAGGGACTAATGCATACTAATCCATGACACTCTACTGGAATCTCTATTACCAAATAAATTTATGGACAAAAATGTTGTCCTTTCCCCAAGGGATACCCCTTTCCCAAAGCATTATCGTTGAAACAAATCAACCCTTTTTATGGGTGCTCTCTTCATTCCTTATTCTTAATCAACTAGTATAAGTTAAGGTACTTACCACTCATTTTACTAATGTCAAAGAACCTTTACAAGATATGCATGAACTCCACTTTGATAGTATGACCAAGTCAACTCATAAATGTAACATGAGTTGGATTAACATCATATTGACTAATAGAAACCGATTAATATACCCCGTCACACATTATGATATAAATAAACAGATTGCCATAATATTTCACGTATCATTCTAAACTCAATATTACTATATATTTATCCCGTATACTTATCACATACATCTATACTAGGCTTCTACCCCATCTTCTTAATTAATTGTGATTACTTATCTGGGATGATTTTAAGGATGGAAAATTATCTTAAAATGTAGAAACCTTGGCGAATCTTACTAGTTTGTAATATGCACACTATGATATGTTTGGCGATTTTTTTTTTTAAATATTCAAATTTCTAAGGATTTTGTATGGTTTGTATAAAATTTTGGCAATCTTTAAGGTAAAATAATTTTATCCTATAGAATTTAGGTGAATCATTTTTAGATAAAAATGGAAATTGACGAATCTTTTTTTTTTTGGGAAAACACATGGAAACTTATCCCATGGGCGATATATAGTCCCTAAAATCCCCCCCTTATATATTATATTTATTTTACTCTCATTCTTTTCACTATTAATCCATAACACCTTCTCTATAGTTCATTAACACTCCTCATATTATATTTTCTTATTTATTGTTCTTTTTAAACATTCCAACTACCATTAGACTTGCTACCACTTTTTGTTTAAGTACATAATCAATTCTTAACTTAACTTATAACTTACATTATTTGTAAACTCATTATCTCCTTTATAATTTTATTTATATTGTGCTTACTCTAACTAACATATATATTTTTTTCCATAGAAAAAAAGCTTCTTATATTCAGAATATACATGTTCCAAAATTACAAAACTGCCTTAAAAGGCTTTCATCCTGTCAGTTACAAAAAAGTCCTGTAACTACATCCGCCTTTCTGTTCTATATGCTGGCAAAACATACAATACTTTATGGGATTTCCTTGCATCTTTCCAACCTTTCCTTTAAAGAATTACAACCGAAATTCCATTGCTTCTATTTTAGTGCCTTCAAATTACTCGTAGTACTCGAAGGCCCCACTTTGTAGCCATAGAGCTTCTTTCTAGAGTTCATCTGCTTTTACATTTAGTTCTCTCATGATATATTGAAAATACAACCAATCAAAAGACCGGAAAGAAAGTCTTATGTCTCACGTAATATTGTTCAGGTCGATATTCTGAATAAAGAGTTTTCCTTTAGCCCGATCAATCACTAATTTTGAGTCTCCCATGACTTGAAGCGTCTTGATGTCCTTTTGCTTTGCTGTCTCTAAGAAGGTCCATAAAGCTATGAGCTCAACTTTGTTATTCGAACCCCTTCCCAGGGCATACCTGATGTTAATATAATGATTTTGGTTTAAGAATAAAACCACACCTAATCCAATTGAGGGATGGCGTCCTTGGCTGGCCCCATCGAAGTATCCCCACAGGATGGAATAATTCAGAACAAGGAAGGAGGGAACGCGTTGTTTCAGAATTTTTTGTTCATCTGTGGTTTTTGTTTCCCGAGCCAGTGTTAGACTTGTAATCACTTTTGGTGACATCCATTTATCTTTAAAAAGTGCTGTATTGCAGGCCCACCATAGATTTTTTACCAAGATGCATGGTAGTGCAACATACAAATTTAGCAATATGTCTTGTATCTAAAGCTTGTAACATTCCTCAAGAGAAGGATTAATACATTCTGCACCTGCTTTTAGATTTTCTTTTAATTCCATGGCAACCTGACCTGCAAAGGGGCATGCTATAAATAGAGGAGAAACAATTTCATAGTTTTATTTGGAGAGTACACAACGGTTTGGACCACGTCAGTTCCTTTTTTCCAGATTATCGCAGGTCATCAATTTATTGGATAAGACCAACCACATTAGGAGTTTACAACACAAAGGGGACTTGGATTTCCATAATGTCTTCCACCACCATTGTGGTTGGACATTTTGCCTCTCTTCCTACCAGGATTTGTATCCTAGTTTCGTTGTGAAATATCTGTCTCTATGGTTGCAGGACCAACATAAGGAGTCCTTGACATCTTAGGAGAGCATG
>ML781488.1:584334-630686 GCA_009831015.1 Picea engelmannii
AGCTTGCCACAAAAATACTTCCATTTGACTCTACAAGATATCCTTTATCAACCATGAAAATTAATTCACAAACAAATAAGAATACACCGACTATCAAGGATGAATCAACACCTCTAAAACAAGCGGCTAAAAAGTATGATTCAATTTTGAACCTTGTTGCCTTCAATAAGACCCTGCTGTACACAAGAGGATTAGGCTTTCAAGTAAACTCATAAATGAATGAAAACTGAAACTATCTCATATAACTAAAGAGAAAACCTTAGTTTTGTCTTTCTCCTTCTATTCTCCCTTTGTCTCTTCTTCTCATTGAACCTTTATTCTTTCTCAATAAGTTGAGGTAGTTCAACTACTTTCTTTAGTTGAGTCAAATTAACTGAACTAATTATTTTAGGGAGAAATAACTAATAATAATATATAAATAAGGGTCTAGTTAATAATTACTAAATAGGTGGGATCCCTTGTGACTCCCATCATTCTTTTGCCAAGCATCAATCATAAAATACAAAATTTTATCATTTGGATCATATAACACCCTTGTAGCTCCCCTTGATATTATTGAAATCCAATATTTAAATATCAACAAAATTTAAGGACATATCCCCAAAAACAATATATCCATTTTATCCACAAAAATATCCAAAATAAAGCTTGTTGTCCCAAAAGTTGAAAATTATCAAATACTTTCTTCATTACTGAAAATCATAAGAAAAACTTTAAAATCCATATTTGTTGCTTTGCGAGGCATATTTCCTCTTCTCACTGCTCTCTCCAACTGACTTTCCTTGAGTGACCCTTGGTTGGTTAGACCCTTGGGGATGTATTTCGCTGATCACATGAGAGCAATCATCTTTTAGGTGGAGGTGTGAAGACACAAACTTAGAGGATTCTGTGGAAGGACTGGAGGGGGAAGCTGCTGCTTTTCCTTTGTCTTGCACAACTTGCAGGATATCAGTTTTTAACCTTTTGCTAGCGTGCGAGGATTGTACTGGCGAAAAAGAAGGAGCAATTTGAACATTGGGATTAATTGGTGGTGGTAAAGGCAATGACACAATGGGCCAACTATGGTGGTGAGAGTCAGACATGTGGACAATTTCTTGCCAACTGTCATTAGCAGGGACTTCGGGCTGCAATGATACATGTGGAGGAACGAGAATGCCAGGAAAATTCTGAGGAGGCTGAAATGGGGGTCTGTCAGGTCGGGGATGCAAGATACCATGGCCAACCAAATTAAAAAACCCAGCTTGAAACAACTGGTTCAGCTCTTGTGGATCAACATCGAAATGAATAGAAAACCGAGGCCTTCTATGGTCTCTCTGCCAGTTAACTCTGTCTCTGTTATTTCGGCCATCACTACCCCTACTGAAAAAACTCATCCTGTAGCAATATTTAACCAGTTATGAAAAGTTATTAATAACCCATACATGAAACTCTACTTTAAATAAATTAAGAGTTGGCTCTATTATTTACTACATGACGCATGCAATCCATCCATAAATTTATTTTTATTAATTACCAGATGGACAAAGAATTGATAGGGTCATTGGGAGTATGGAGGGCTTGTACTTAGCGTAAAATGATATAATGGAAGGGAACAATTCATGAATATTGTTCAAGCAACTAATAAAACAATCAAACTATGTATACAAGTAGCTCCCAAAATATAAATCATCAATCATTTCTTTCATTTTCTCAGAGACTTTTCCTTTAAAACAAAATAAAAATGAGTAACAAAAGAACATGGAGTGAAATATGTAATTGGGATAATGAGGGGAGTGTATCTTGCATAAAATGGTATAATGAAAGGGAACCCCATGTATACTGTTCTATCATATATGAAACAATGCCATTTTTGACCTCAAAAATTAAACTTCTTCACAGTTTCAAAATTGAACTTCAACACTATGTTTCCAAAATTCTAGAGCTGGGATTTCACTTCCAGGATGTTCATTTGCATATAGAAGTTTCAATGCACAGGGATCATTTCAAAATCCTTTGCTCAATAATCATTCAATAGTAATAACATAACTTGCGCGCAGCAGGGTGGAGGAGGCACAATGCCACAATAATCAAAATAAATACAACCCACAATCGAGGAATGGGCATACTATGATTCCTGATATCAACACCAGTGCATTAAAATCACTATAGGATTCCATGAAGTGGCCACAAAAAAGATCCCTTCATAAAACATAATTCAAAATTGAAACTTCAATTAACAACGCTCATAAAATCCTTTTCATTATGGATCACAAAACTCATTCGACGCATATACAATTTACTCCCAGAGGTATTCCTTTAAAAAAAAATCGAACACACAGTAGGTCGTATCCCTTAAACTATGTTTTGAAATGTTGTCATAACCCAATATTCCTAGAGAACAGACTGCATTATCAGACAGATGAGTAAGGTTAACATACATCCCAGTTTTGCACAACAAACAATCAACTAAACCCATGATTACAAATGAACAAAAAATGTTCCTTCATCAAATTCTGGGTTGGCCATCTCCACCATAATTCCCAATGCACATGGTTCCATACGCAACAATGAACATCAAGGCGATATATGAAAGTGGGTTAACAATTTGAGGGTTTGACCAGAAGGAGCATGTAAAGTTTAATTCTTCACAAAATTCCACATTAGTACTCACAGAGTAGTGACCAAGGTGCGAGCACAATAGCCACGAAAACCACAACTTCAAAGACAGGAAGAGTGCCCAAATAAATCACAGGTAAGAAGCGAGGATAACTACTTCGAACATGGAAGAAACCCAGAGCAAGGAACCAGAGGCAAGGCATGCTTGGGAGTTTCCCAATGATATTATTTTCCATAACAAAAATGCGAACAACCATACACAACAAAATACACCACGCTTCTTTTCAATACCATGATTCAAATACAACCACCACGGGAAACCAAAACCTTGAAAATGACCAATACATAATCCGAATTCATTCATATAACAGATTTGGAAATGCACAGACCGTGAGAAAACAAGAGCCAATTGTTGACTTAAAGAGCAGAGCGAATGTTCATGGATGAAAAAGAAAGAAAACCCCACACATGTGTAAAATTTGCTAAGGAGAAACGACCAACTTGTATACCTTCTCTACGACCGAGAAAAGCGAAGCAACAACAACCAACAAGAGCAAATGCAAAATGACCAGAGTGACAGGCTTGAGGTGAATTAGAGTGACGTGAATTAACTGCACGTCGCTTCTACATTCACATTTTCATTCATGTCAGTACGAGCAAGCCCACTATTCAACTCATCAACCATTTACATTTAAATCAACTTAATGCAGGCCGATTATACCATAGTTTTCCAATATTGCAATTTTGCAAATGCACCAACCCTTGCCATTATCCCTATTTCACATATAACAATACTTTGCTAGGGATACCAAATCACGACCAAACTTACAATTAAACCAATGTGCACAACACTTGTTTAAAAACTCCAATGTGACATAACTCAAATACTTGCTAGGGATACCATGTTCCAACATTACTTCCAATTCAAACAATGCATGTACCCTTGTAGCATGAAGCCACCACATCACACATATAACTTAAGCTTGGAGTTTAGGTCCTTCCTCAAAATAAATGTAACATAATAATACTTGCGAGTGTTATATAAAAACAACACCAAAATCATATTGCCCCTAACATCATATCTGATTAATCATTCCGACAGATTTTTTAAACGCAAATAAACTGTAGGGCTCATCTCAGCCAACTCATAAGCATGTAAATCATAATTGTTGTTTCTTCATCATAGTCACACAAGTTACACCAGGGGTCCCACCTATTAGTATATTATTAAATATAGTTAAATAATAAGTCATAAGGTGTTTACAACCATTTGCAAGAAGGTACCCTATGTTGCGCTTTTGGGCGTTAACAAACTGACGACTCCACATGGAAATCTGTTTCCAACAGATTAAGAACTCAGAATGTCTGGTTTTGCTGATTGGTGAACATAGATCAAATAATTATTGACCATAATGATTATGCAACAGGGGGAAAAGATGGTTTAAGGGAAATAATGAGATAGGATTTTGGGAATAACTCATGAAAAGTGGTACGTATGAGGGGGTTTGGTCATGTATGCATAACGTTCGATCTGCCAAAGTAAAAGTGTTTCTTTGTTTTAAGGATACATTTTTTGATATGCTCTTTTGAATTTTAGGATGGAGGGAAGAAAGGGATAGCAAAAAATAGGGAAGAAAATCAAATCATCTATCTAACAACAGTACTGGAAGCAAAAAACAATTTTAGCAATGTCTACAAGGAGGACATCGTGACAACTGTGTAAAATTTATTGTTATTGATCAACAATATTTACATAATGGCATTGTTTTGGAGAAACTGATCCAAAACTTATTTCTGATAAAGAAAAAAAACAACATAAAATGAATAATCAATTAAACAAAGCAAAACAAAACAATGAAACATAAAACTATATACATCAGTGATTTCCACATAGCGTTTATCAATCAAGTTGGTTCCACATAATGTTTCAAGTGGGAACCATTTTTACTATAGGAAAACAATCGGTCTTCCAAATCTTTTAAAAGATAAGAGTTTGCACCTAGGACAAAAGCGATCTTGAAAGGACCTAGCCATAATTTCTGAAACTTCAAATGTCTTCCTCTGTCAGCTTGGGCTGAGTCCCAAAGAAAAACTTTCTCATTTACTTTAAATTTGACATCTTTTGCGCGTTTGTTAAAATATTTCTTCACGGTTTGTTGTCTTTTTTGTATGTTTTCCAAGGCAAACAATATTTGTTCTTCTAAGGCTAATAGTGCATTTATCCTTTGAGGGACATTGGAAGAATTTAATTCTTCGATATGTAGCATTAGCCGTAGGGAAGAAAGTTCCAACTCAGTAGGCAGAATGGGTTCTTGACCATAAACAAGCTGAAAGGGAGTGCATCTTGTGCTTATCTTTATGGCAGTGCGATCTTCCCAAAGGGCGTAAGTGAGGAGGGTGTGCCATTGTCGAGACTTATCTTCAATGAGCCTCTTGATGATCCTATCCAGATTTTTGATAGTAGACTCGACTTGCCCATTTCCTTGAGGGTAATAAACTGATGAGGTGAAATGATTGACTCCAAATTTAGCTAAAAATTGAGTCAATTTAGCGAAAATAAAAGCAGGACCATTGTCCGTAACAATCTCTAAAGGAATGCCAAATATGGAGAAGATATTAGTTTCTAAGAAAGAAACTACATGTTCGTCCTGTGAGTGTCTAAGAGGGACAACTTCATTCCACTTAGTGAAATAATTAGTGGCTGTCAAAATGAAAATATGCCCCGCGGAAGAAGGAGGATTAATAGGACCAATAAAGTCCAAGCCCCATTTAGAAAACGAAAAATCCGAGAGAACATGTATCAAAGGCATAGCAGAAAGATGCTCTTTCCCAACGAATTTTTGGCACTTGTCACAAGATCTTGCGAACTTATAAGAATCTCGAAAAATTGAAGGCCAATAATAACTATTTCTGATGATTTTAAAGGCAGTAGCTTTAGCAAAAAAGTGGCCACCAATGTGTATAATAGAATCTGAAAACCCATGAGTTTCCTGTTACAATTTTTGTGCTTCCTCATTATTCACACATCGAAGTAATATACCATCAACAAAACTCTTGAACAAAAAGTCACCTAAAATGATATACTTGGAAGATTCAAGACAAAGCCTTCTCCTTTGATGATGATCTAAGTCATCTGGGCAAATCTGATATTGCAAATAATACACTAGATTTTTATACCAGGGATGTTCAACAATAGAAAGGGTTTGGCTCTCAATATAAAACAATGCTGAAAGAGGATTATCTTGATCGTCAATTTATTCACTTGCTTCAACATGTTGAGGTAAGTGAAGGGCTAAGTGTCGTCCCTTGATTGTTTTCGAAGTCATCATGGTTAAATCATGCTCCTGGATTTTGGCAAGCTAATGTGCAAGCTTCCCTGAAAGATAAGTTTGTGAAAGAAAAAACTTGACAGTAGGCAAAGGGACTTTTACCCGCGTGTGTTTGCCTAGGATAAAGTGGCGAAATTTCTCTACAACTTTAACAAGAGAAAATGCATGTTTCTCAATATAGGAGTACTTGAATTTGTCATTTGATAAAATTTGGCTCATGTAAGCTACATGTCTCATTATTCTGATCATCACATTGTATGAGGATAGCAGAAGCTGCTTCCTTAATGGCATTAGTGTATATGATAAAATCTTTCTCAAATTCCTGTTTCGCCAAATCCGGTGCGGAACTGATTGCCTTCTTAATCCTTACGAAAGATTTTTTGACATCACCTGTCCAAGAAAATGAGCGATCTTGCTTTAGAAGATTATGAATCGGTTTAACCATTAAAGAAAAACCAGGAACAAACCTGCAGACAAAGTTGATAATACCCATAAAGACTTGAACCTCCTTTTTGGAAGTGGGGGCAGGAAGGTTCAGGATAGCAACAATCCTTTCGGGATATATGCTTATTACTGAATAAAAAACAATATGTCCAAGGATCTTTCCCTTGGTGATGCCAAAAATAGATTTAGAAGGATTTAAAGAAATGTCGAATTTTCTGCATCGCATGAGAATTTTTCTGATATGACCAAAGTGATCCAATCGATTCTTTGAATAGATGGTGAAATCATCAAGATAAACCTAGATAATCTGATCGATTAGATCGTCAAAAGCTATTTGCATAGATTTCTGGAAGGTGGCACATGCATTAGACAAACCAAAAGGCATGCGTTCATAAGCAAATGTGCCCCAACATGTAGTAAATGTGGTTTTGTATCTATCAATCCTTTTTACCTTGATTTGATTATATCCAGAGAAACCATCAAGTAAGGACAACATTTGTGACCCTGTAACGTGTTGCAAAATCATTTCCATATTAGGGCGAGGAAAATGATCTTTAACACTTGCTCTATTCAATGTACAAAAATCAACTCATAGTCGAATTTGACCAGTTGTCTTCCTAATAGGAACTAAATTTGAAACCTACTCGGAATATTTAACTGGGAAGATTATACCAGCTTTCAAATTTTTTTCCAACTCCTTTCTAATAGTAGCTTCAAGCGCGGGGTTAATGGGTCCTTTTTTTTTACCTAAGTGGTTTTATCCCTTCCTTGATAGGAATGGCATGTTGTATGAGAGCATGATCAAAACCACAAAGATCCTCGTATGACCATGCAAAAACATCTTGAAATTCATGTAATAGTTCTGCGAACTTCACCTTTTCTTCGTCGGAACATTGGGCACCTAGTTTAACCATATTTGGAGATTCAGAGGTCCCAAGGTTCAAGGAAATGATATCACCCACTTTCCTTTTCGACTCCTCTTCCTTACATGTTTCTTTGTTGCTCACATCACTTGATGGAAATGAACTCTCAAGAGGAGGCAAGCCTTTTGGAAATTTGTCATCTTCCATAGATATGATTTCCTTAGGCTTAAACGGTTCGTTTTGCATGAAAGCACAGATGCCTTCATCATTAGGAAAAACCTGCCATGATTCTACATTATCTGGAATGTGAGGATGATATAAATATTGAAAAGTACAATCAGGACTTTGAGGTAGAAGTTGCCGAGTAGGGGATGCTGCAAATACAACTAACCTATCAACCATTGAATTAAGTTCCTTCTTAACATGAGTGATGTTAAATGATAACAGGTTCGAGATAAGCGCCCAAAAAACTTTGGTATAATGTTTCTTAAACTAATTGCTAGGAGAATAAATTTTACGCACAAGGTTCAAAACAAGTTCAGAATCACCAAAAAATGTAAGGTAATCACAACCAAGGTTATATGCATTTTCAATGCCTAACAATAAGGCTTCAAACTCAGTGACATTGTTCATGCAGACAAAATCTAACCTATAAGAAAATTTATGGATTTTACCTATAGGTGAGTACAAGATAATGCCATATCCATTACCTTTGTTTGAGCATGAGCCATCGAAATGCATGTGCCACATACCGTCTTCTAAATCAAATTGTTCTAAAGTTGTGTCACCCTTATCAACAAAGATAGAGTACACCCCTAAGTCTTCCTCAAGATAATTTACATTCGGTTGAGGAATACTCTCTATGTATGGTGGAATTCTTCCCTCTGTTAGGACTATGATATTCTTTCCATTCCAGGGAACAGATAAGTGTGTCCCATCAAAGGAAAGATATCCACCTGTTAGGGATTTCCAGTCTCTTCCTAGGATAATGGAATAGTTGCTTACTGGCATGTCGATTACTTGGATGCTAAGAGTTGTCCTTATTTCAGGATGTGCACATAGAACTAAAGTTACGTCTTTGATTTCACCTATTGTTGACTGCTACAGACTGTTATAGGAGAGCATGCTTCTAGAATTTTCATTAGTACATGATAGGCCTAGCTCTTCCATAATGATTTTTGACATAAATCTTGGGCCCGAACTGCCATCAATTAGGCAACAATGGGCTATATTATCCATAATTTTTACAGAAATGAAAAATTGAGGTTTTTTTTACAGGGTGTTTAAAATTATTTACACCTATCTTATTTACAGTGGGATCCTCTTCTTTTGCCTCTTCAAAAAGATTGGCCATGGTGGAATCTTTTCCTTCCAAACAATTCCTAAGATTCTTTTGTTGTTTAGGGATGACAACCATGTCCAAAAGAGTAGCATTGACCTTGATATTAGCCAGTTGGTTAAGGATGTTATACTTGGAAGAGGTAAGAGGGGAAGGAGCTCCTTGACTCTCCGAAACTTTGAAAATTTGTACATTAGTACCTTGTGAAGATGAGGCTGGAGTGGAAGAAGCATGGGGGGAATCATATTTCCCTTTAGGAGCATAAGATTTGTTCCTAGTATTTATGATCATAACATCTTCTGGTTATGCCCAATCTAGAACAACGATAGTGGTTTCATGCTTCTTGCCAAATATTGTATCTTTGGAAGTCTTCTTAACTTCACAAGTACTTTCTTCATGATTTTCTTTGCAAAAGTTACACCAACTGTGATACATAATGGCCTTGGGCTGAAAATTGTTTTCATTTGTATTCCTAAAAGGCGTTGCGAAAGAAGAAGATGCCCCAAGAGTAAGCAAGGGAACATTCCCCTTTCGTTCATAAGCTATCATTCGGTTGTTCATATACTGTACAAGTTGTAGGAGGGAAGACATATCTGTTTGTTTGACCGAGTATCCTTTAGGGAGACCTGTTCTTTCAAGTTTCTCTTCATACTCCAGGAAAGTGTGGAGAGCGGAGCCAAGATTGTCAATAGACTTTTCTTCGATCCTATGAAAATAAGGAGAAGGAAACACATTATAGTAATGCATGAAAGTGGCTTGGTTTTGGGGACAGATTAGTTCAAGGATTTGATTGTACAATTTGGTGAAGCGAAGATTAAAGGACTTAATAGTCTCACCATATTTGTAAGAAATATTGTTATATTCCCTTAACTGTTCGGACGAGCTCTTGGATTGTCCATAAATGGACTTGAACCAATAAACCAACTCTTCCCAAGTGGAAATAATCTTTGGAGGGAGATCAAAGAAATCAACTACTGCTTTCCCTTCAAGGAAGTTGACAAATAAGCGCATGCATGTATCATTGTCGTTATCCCCAATATTATGACAAGCATTAGAAAACGCCACTAGGTGTTCATTTGTAGAAACAATATTATTCCCTAAGAAATTAGGAAGATGCTCTTTAAATCTGGGTAACATGCGAGTAGCAGGTGCTAGATTCAAGGGAGAAGATATGTGCCATGGGGTGTGTTGAGGGGTCCGATATCCATTTAACTCAACAATAGGAACCAAACCCGCCTTAGAGGTCCAATTAGACTCTGCAACGTTTGATGGTGAAATGGTTCTCCAGATCTTTCGATCTAGCTAATTTATCGATGGGATTTACTTAGTGATTGACATGATATCTTTCTGTGAAAGTTCCTTCTTCATATTAAACATTCTCTTTTTGTCTTTTCTATTATTAGATGAATCTGTTAAAATAAGATGTGCTGGTATAAACCAACTAATAGAAGGGATTATTAACTACTAAAGAAGGCTGAGCCTGGGATAACCCTTGTGTTCAAGCATGTAGACAAAGATATTCACACCTATTACAAGTCTAGTAATAATACATTAACTTGTTGGTATTTCAACAGTGACTGAGATACAATTATTGAAAGAAAATACGCATGCAATAAGATGAGTGCAAGAAAGTAGTTTCCTTAGCTCTACCATCAATCAAACATTAACACAATGATTTACTTTTCATCATTAAGAACAAAAGAACTGCTAAAATATTGACATAGATAGCTTATCAATAGATTCAAAAACTCTTACTCGTTACAACATCAATCACTGAAATAAAAGTTGGAAGTAATTCCTCCTCAATCCAATCACATAACACCTTTGATGAAAAAACAGAATTTTGTCTCTGGTCCTAGACAAATTTCTCAATTAAGTTTGTTCAAAAATAGTTCTTTACAATTCTCAAAAAGAGGGTCTTTTCCCCAAAACCATCGACCCTTTATAAAAGGTCAACCCCCCTATTTATAAAGAATCACTATCTAAAAACAATTTCTACAAGTTTGTGTTAAGTAAAAAAAAATATTGCCACGTGGAACTTGATCTCTTTGTCCTCTGGAAATCATCTTGTGGTTCTATTTGAGTGGATGAATCTTCTCATATTCTGACCACTTGAAGAAGAGTTCGTCACATGTGTTAACATACGATAATCTGTGCTCATCCATCGGAGCTGCAAGTGTTTCCTTCACTTCTACTGCCCTTTCTCTATAATTGGTGACTTTGGAACTTAACCGCTGCCGAAATTCCCAAGCCTTGATCGGATGTTCCATAAACTTCTGTATTTGACCAGTGTCATGCTTGCCACCTATGCGATCTCCACTCTCCATGCTGAGTATTATTCTACATGTCGTTTGACTATGTCATGCAAGTCGACAAAGTCTTCGGGTGAGCCGAACCCTGGGAGACCAATGTCTTTCATCTTCTGATTGATCTTTTCCCAGCTTCTTTCGCACTTGACCCATCTCTTTTGTATTTCTCTATGAGTTTCCTGAGCCATACTTACCCAATATTCGACTGCTTTCCTGATCCAGGCGATGCTGCTATCCATCAACACTCGAATACCATGCTCCTCTGCTTCTCGGCCCTTCTGCACTGTAATGATGTAGTCAATTCATTCTACCGCTTGGTATGACTTTTCATACCATCTCTCCACATCCTTATAGGTTTCCAATGCCATAAGGATATCTTCTTGATAATCAAATACACATGCAGTGAAAAGATGTCTTTCGCTTGTGAAGTTTTCATATGCATCTTGGAACTCACTCTTTAGAAACACTGTGGCCTGTGTTGAGTCTTGGTAGTATTTTTCCAAATGGCGTAGATGGTCTAGCTCCTTTAGTGCGGTGGCCAGTTCCTTTTCATCTTGCTTTTCTCAATCCAATGTGGCACCAGTGATAGCCATCCCTGCGCCGATGAGCTCGAAATTTTTCGCATGTTCTGTGCTGAGCAACTTCTCCTTTGTGGTGACGCAAATCGAGCTATCTGGTGTGAGTCTTTTTTTTTTGGTGGTCCTCCTCATGATATATTTCCTCTTCTTTTCATAAGAAATCACCTGTATATCGACAACCTCATCAATGGGCTCAGGGATTTGTTGTTTTCCCTGGGTTAGGGTGTTTCCCAAGCTTCCTGCTGTATGTATTTGTTCTAGGACCGGTTCTTGTACTTCTTTCATATGTTCTGATGGCTTGACCTCCATCTGGTGTTCATCGATTGGTGAGGTATCGACCAAAATTTAAGAGTTAGTGATAGGATTAGTACTTACTTGGTGATCAGTTATCGAGGTGCCGATCTCTAGATGTTGTACTTCCTCTTTTTGTCCACCTGAGCCTAGCTCATCCCTAGAGCTTTCTTTCGGGGTCCTTGATAGGTCGAGAAACTCAGTGTCCAAGACACTTTCGACCTCATGGTCGCCCTGCAGAGGGTTTGGAATTGATGCATCGACACTTGGAGCAGAGGTTCCCCTAGGTTCTTTCTCCTATGTAATTGGTATCATAGTTACAAGTGAGACCTCCAGACTCTCTTCATCATCATAGATGGCTATTAGATCAAACATAGGATTAGGCACACCTGTTTCCCCTGGAGTTCTTGGACTCTCATACTGGGTTGGAATGGTCACTGGTGATCTAGCCTATGGTGATGAAACTCTGGGGTTTTCCAGACTGGTGGTTTCCTCCAGTTGTATTGACTCCGATCCATTTAGCTCCTCTTTGATTGTGATTGGGTCGGTCGGGGTGATCCTCGTCATTTCTACTAGTTGAGGATCGTTCTCTAGTTGGTCAATGATTCTTTGGGATCCTTCTAGTAACAACAACCCCCTTCTTTATGCCTCTGTGGTTTTTGCTGCTATGATTTCTTCTCTAACCCTAAGAGCTTCTTTAGCCGACTGTTCTATTGTTACGACCTACTCATCCATACTCATAGCTTTGAACCTAATCATGTTCGGGTTAGATTTTCTTTGTAATACCTCCTCCCAGTATTGAGCACACTCTGTAAAAATCTCATTTGCAAACTTTTCATGCTCGTATGGCCATCATGAAGAGACTTGTGAAGTGTGTTGGAGAACTAGGCCTTTAGGGTCATGCTTGCGAAACTGACCCGTCGGGAACCTGTATTCCAACTGACTCAAACCCTCTTGTTTAGCTTGAGAAATTTCCTTCACTACACAAAACCCTACATGGAAACCGTAGGGTATGAATGCTCATTTCTTATCCTCAACCAAAGTGGCGTTATAACCCTGCAAGATAGTTTGGTAATATATTTCTCCTACAACGAGCGGGTCTGGGACGTGAGCGGGGACCAAATGTGGTACTATGGTGGCCCCGAACACCCTGATGTAGGTTGTGGTTTCATCTAGGTACCAATGGCCTACTTTCGAAATCATTTTCCTGATTGCTACAAACAACCTTGGGAATTCCTTTTTAAATATAATGAAATAAACTCGAGCGACAAATTCATTGCAAATAAGAGCATAAGACTTCTTGTACCTGTTTTCCCATAGGATGCTGAAGTAGACATGTACATGCAATTCTGCGACGTTCCAACTCAGATTCATACCAGTGAAGACATTCCTTGCGTAGATTACATCCAACAGATATGAGGCCATGTGAAAAGAGGTCGCTTCTCCCTCCTTTGGTGACTGGGGATGCAATATACTGATGCTCAATTGCTTGGAGATAATTTCTCCCTAATTGAAGCTACTTTTAGAAATAACCACAATATATGCCAGGTGCATCCATGCCTCCGAGAACTTGGCACACTCTTTTTCTCCGTATAATCGGCAGATTAGAGCCATTAAGTAGATATATGGCTCTCTTATATTCACTGTCCCATACCAACCATTGCTCTGGTTTGTAAATTTCTTGTCTTCCTTCCACCAGGAGGCCATTAATTGGTTGGTGTCATGGAATTCATATAACTTCACCATGAAGTCTGTGTTCAACCGCTCCTCTGGGTCCATGATTTTGTAGTACTTCTCGACCTTTGTCGGGAGAAAAAATCCGACACATCCACCATTCTCATCATTGATTAGGCACTTTTGCGCGTTTGTGTGATCGATTATCCAACTCAAAGTCTCAATGTAGGGCAAGACTGGAGTTCGAAATGCTACCAGATGCAAGTACGACTACCAGATATTCAGGAAAACCTGGTCATCGAGCACCCCTACATCCGGGTCACTGTGGGGAATAAACTTTGGGTAATCTTCCCGGTTGATTATATTGAACAAATCTCCCCATTGTGGGAGAATCATATTTGATCCAGTGGTTGTTTCTGTATCACCAAAACTGAGAGGTTGAATAGATGCCTTCTTCGTCGATGTTTTAATGACTGGTTCTTCCCTGGGAGAAAATTCTAACTACCTCGCAGTGTTGGGTGAAGATCCTTCACCAATCTCTGCCTCCTTTAATTTTGGTGCCCTCGACGTGCGTCTGGTCATTGGATTCCTTGGAGGAATTTTCCTTGTAAATATAACAAAATTAGATACCATGTTATAGAAAAAATGGTAATACATAAAAATGCAACCATCGAAATGAACAAGTTAACACATACGTCTTCTTTGCACTAGCTTAACCTGGTTTTTTTTTGAAATTATGAGAATCAAACATAGATCTTGAGACACTCTCTTCGCTTCTTCGGCTGCTTTGGAAATGCAAAACTTGTGTGCAGAGTGGAGGTGTTCAAAGCTGTCTTAGTGATTTAAAATGATGATAATACTTACCTTGTCGCATCAGTTATTCAATTCAGGGCATGAGTGCAGTTATGCAAAATCTGTCACCAAATCCTCATTATGTTCAAGATTAAATGAAGTCATAGGTTGGCGGCATAGGCACAGGCTATAATGTGGTTCATCGAAGATTTCAAATTCCCGTTGTTCAATCAACACACAGGGTAGCAACGTATGCGAAGCAAAACATTAACTGACCAATTAAATGGTAGAATCTGATCTTATTGTGTGTTGAAAACATCCCATCATTCCACTAAATTAATGGGTGAATCAAGAGTCAGGGATTTTCTTTGGACAATGTTCATTGATATCTCTTGGCAAAAACTCCGATGCCGATCCATCTTGTCGTACAACACTGATGAGGAAATGATGACTTGGAAGTGTGACTAGGACAAGGGGAAACCTAAGGTGACTCGTGATGAAATTAGGCCGTACGAAATGCCTACGCGTAAAAGACACGTGGCACTTAAAATTGGCGCCTTCGTTTAATCATGTTATTCATAATTAGGGATGCCGAAAAGTATCAAGGATCGACGATAAACGATAAGTTTAAACAAGTGTTCCCGAATTACCCCCCTCGAAACTTGCCGATGCCGAAAATGCATCAGGGATCGGTGATCGACGATGTGTAAATGCGGAAATTTCCAATGATTTAACCTTTTGGGATTTCACTGATCCCCGATAAAACACATCGGTAATTGGCTATCGAAGTTTCATCATGGCTCATGAAATTTTTTATCCCTCTCATATTTTTCCGACACCGATGAGAAATCAGTCACTTCCCGAATCATCTTTGCAAACAACTAGTGTACATCTACCCTTCTTTTATCGATGTCAATGATACATCGACGATCGATGATTATTGTTACTATGTGGTCATTTCTACTTGTTCGGTATTTTCCGACGCCGAACATAAGTGCGCGGGTCACAATTTTAGCTGCAGATTCTTAGTTAAAATGCCAATTTCTTTTTTAGACACAAAGTTTTCACTTTGACAGGTTCAAATAAATCCATCTGGCTCGATGAAGAGACATGAAAACGAAATTAGCAATTCCTCCACAACGGACTCGATTTAGAAATCAAGACCAAAAGAAAACAAGTGGTACCCATAAAGAGAAAATTTCATGAAAGATTTTAGGGTGTGTTGAGCGCTCAACAAATGGCGATTCTCTGGACGAAAGAAGAATCTATGTTCCTTCCTTCGTGCTTAGCTCGTGCAGAAGCTGGTTGAGAAACTAACTGGCTTCGCTTTTAACAGAGTATGTCCTATCCTTGCGTGTACAAATTCTTGGGTTCATGAATTCGGGTCCGCCTATGGAGTTTAACCCTTGTCCCACCTTCGTTCCTCTTGATCGTGACCCACGCCCAATTTTTTGACGAGATCCGAGTAAGTCATTGACTGGATCAAGGCTATTTTGGTTATCATTATTCACTTGCTACGGTGTTGCTCTGCTGTCAACGAGCGTCCATAGACCCGACGGAGTCACCCCAACGTCACAGACCTTTCTCTGCTACCACCGAGCGTCCATAGCCCCAAATGAGTTATCTGCATACCCTCTCCTACTTTTCACTCATTTAATATAATTGATTTATTTCTGGAAGAAATTCCGTGAGCGAGTTGGAGAGGAGGACGTCTGTTATCTGCAAGATGAAACAGTTAATGTGAAATTATTCCTAGCTCTGTCTAGAGGTACATGTGTTCCTTTCCAACTTTCCATCTTTCCCTTTGGGCTTTACCAGACCACCAGGTAGACACTTCATCACTTACCAAGGTCGTTCGTTTTGCAAAGACAAGATATAGATCTCCTTGAAGAAATTTGTAATTTCCCAACGTTTCTTATGTTGCACATAAGCGTGAGTTAGGAGCAGAGTTTGCTACACCATATTTATTAGGGTCGATTAAAGTTTTACAGAACACAACTTTATTACAAGAAAATACCAAGAAAAAATAAAAGAAAAAAAATAAAAGGACTTTGCAATTAGTCTACCCTAAACCTACACATTTATCCTAATCAGAATATAACATGAAAAGACACAAACACATTTTTTTTTTTAAACATAAATATTGTTTTAGGGCTTGGCCATTCACTGTGAGGGCATCAGGTTCCCCCCTCAGATTTTGCAACCGATACGTGCCTGCCCTAATTTTCTCGGATACCTGGAAAGGTCCGAGCCACAGATTCTGAAACTTCAAATGTTTTCCCTTAGGTTCGTTTTCTCTATCCCATTTTAGGACTAAGTCTCCTACTTCAAAATTCTTCTCTTTGGCCTTATGCTTGTCAAACCATCTTTTAACTATCTGCTGATGAGCTATAAAATTCGATTTTGCTTTCTCCCTTTCCTCTTCTAGCATGATGAGGGTATCAATTCTTTGTTCAATAATTGATGAGGGATGTCCTCTTGAACCCTGATCAAGCTGAAGTGATGGAAGATATAACCCATTTGGGAGAATGGCTTATTGTCCGTATACCAAAATTTTTGTAGAGTTCCCTATAGCTTCCTTGGGTGTTACTATGTCTTCCCATAAGGCATTATGAAGCGAGCTATGCCAATTCCTCTGATTGTCTACAACTATTTTTCTTCAAGATCCTCACTAGTTTCTTATTAGTTGATTCTGCCACCCCATTCCCTTGTGGATAGTAGTTTGCAAAGTATCTTATTATGATTCCTTTGTCTAGAGTGAACTATGTTAATAGATTAGAAGAAAAATAAGCAGCATTATCAAACATAAGAATGGAGGGAATCCCAAACCTCGTGATCAACTGTTTTTCTATGAATTGGATTACAACCTTTTCATTCACGTGAGTCAGAGGGATGGCCAGTCCATAGAAGTCAGCATGTATTTATGTTGTTTTGAAGAACTCGAGGTAATATCCCTTATGACGTCTAACCCCCATTGCTTGAATGGTCTGGATATGGTCATTGGTTGGAGTGGGATGACTGCTCTCTTTTCTCTCCCCGCGCTCATTTGACAAGTTTTACAATTCCTAGCGTATGTATGAGCATCCCTAAATAGAGTAGGCCAGTAATAACCAACTCTTAATATTTTGTGAGCCGTGGTATTTCCTGCAAAGTGTCCACTTGCAGGACCATCATGGAGCTCCCTCAGAACATTTTTTTCATCTTCACGTTCGAGACATATCAAGAGTACTCCATCATAATTTATGTAGAAAAGTACTGAATTTATGAGGCGATATTGTGCAAATTTTAGCTTGAGAGCTCTCCTTTCCTTAGGGTTTAGGTTTTCTAGGCAATTCCCATGATACAGGAGGTGAATCAACTTTCCATACCAAGTCTCTTTCCCTGGGGGAATGTATAAAGCTTCACTACACCATAATTCTTATTCATTCTCCCACCCGGGGTCTTCATTTATTCGATCTTGGGCTTCTGCGGATAGTTTACACAATCCTTGTCCCTTCACTGATTTGGCAGGTTTTATATCTAGATCAAATTCTTGGAAAACTGCCATCTAATTTCCTCTTCTCTCCCCCATCTCCTATTGAGTGAATAGGGATCAGACTGCGAGATGAAGAATGATGAATTTGGTATGATTTTTTAGGATGTAAGATCTGAAATGTTTTACTGCTTTGTACAACACATAGACTTGTTTGTCCATAGTAGGGTAGTTCAATTCAGCTCCTTGGATATTAGTGCTCATAAATGATACCGATGCCTCATTGTTATCATCATCCTTCTGGGTCAAAACTGCAGCTAAGGACTGGTCGAAGGTGAAAGTATAGAGGAAGAAATATTTACTAAATTTGGGACTTCACAACACTAGAGATTGAGATATTGCAGTCTTGATATTGTTGAAAGCATCTTTTCCCTCGTCATCCCACTTAAAATCAACATCCTTGCGAATAATTTTTTGTAAGGGTTTGACAGTTTCAGCGAAATTGGGCGCGAACTTCCTCACAAAATTAATTTTCCCAAAGAAGGATTGCATAGCCTTTTTTTTGTGGGGTAAGGGAAGCTGAGCTATTGCCTTTATTCATTCTATATCTATGCGAATCATTGCTTGATATATAATACGACCTAGTAATTTCCCTTCCTTGACACCAACGATAATTTCTTAGGGTTTAAATATATTCCATATTTCCTACACCTTTCGAAAATCTGGGTTAGATGTTGGATGTGGTATTTTCTGTTCTTTGAATACACATTCATGTCATCCAAGTTTACTACTACACATTTGTTAATCAATCCCCAAAAAGATATGTCCATGGCCCTTTGGAAGGCTTTTCTTGCATTAATCAACCCAAAGGGCATGCGTTTATAAACAAAAGTTCCCCACTTGGTTAGGAAGGTAGTTTTTAATCAGTCTTCCTCTAAAACTAGAACCTGGTTGTAACCTGAAAAACCATATAGAAGGGAGAAAATATCAGAACCAGACACAGTCTGCAAGAGCTGCTCCATGGGTGGGACTGGGTAGTTATCTTTTTCTGATGCTCTATTAAGGTTTCTGAAATCTACACACAGGTGGATCTCCCCAGACTTTTTCCTGACAGGAACCAAATTTGCTACCTAGGTAGAGTGTCTAACCTGAAAGATAATCTTAGCATCTAGTATTTTCTTTAACTCTTGATACATGAGGGGTTCCAGAGATGGATGATACTTCCTGAGCTTTTGTTGGATGGATTTTACTCCAGATTTTAATGAGATCGTGTGTTGAATAATACGAGTGTCATAAGTTTTCAATTCTCGGTAGGACCATGCAAAAACACCTTGATATTCTCTAAAAAGTTTGAAATAAGCTTTCCTGTCTGTTGAAATATTGTCACTACAAAGAGTATTCTATTTATTATTCATTAGATCAATCCCCTTTTGTGGATTGATCATGTCGAGCATTGTAATTGACCAAATCCCCTTTTGCGGATTGGTCAAACCCTAAATATATTATGCAAATTGAGAAGTCAACCCCCAGGCAATTAAAGTAGTTTTAACCACTAAAAAAGACAAGTCGCCCCTGCCCACTGAAGAGACACCTTTTCAACACTTGTCAGTTTGTATAAATAAAGGAAGCCAATGCCTCATTTGTTCACTCACTCAACTCACTCATCTAGTGCGCAAGTATTGAATGAAGTTGCAGTTACCAGTTGTCGAAAGAAGGAAGAGAGAGAGGTGCATTGCTTAGTAGAGGATATTCTCTAGTGTTTGGTTTATTGTCTTGGCATTATATTGGCTATCTATATCAAGGACGTTTCTTGTGATTGTGTTTCTCTTAGTGATCCTATCTATGCTATGGTTATCTAGTAAATTGAAAAGAAACCTAATAATAGCTTAAACCTTAACATGGTAACAGAGCTACGCTGAAGAGAGCATCTTTCACTGGATAAAGAAAAATGTCACTATTACCGTACAAGAAAATTAGGGCTTTTTATTGAAGAGGAATTTCAGCCCAAAAATCATCTAGAAAAGTGCACCCTAGCCTAGGGAAATCATTAGCACCTTTAGCGCACCTTTTCAGTGGATATAACTCCCGAAAAGTGAAACCCTAGTTTTCACCGGTACTAGAAAACCAGAAAACCAGAATTCCGCTGGTCAAGTTTGAAGGGGCAAAATTTGGATTTTCTGAAATCTAACTGCACCAGGATACTCGCCTCAGCCAAGCGCACCTCCTGGTAAGTTCAAAATTCAATTCTGAGCATTTTCAATTTTTGTTCATTTTCCTAGCTCCAGGTAAAGATGTCTGCAAGCACTAAGCTTGTTGACAAGCTAGAAGGTGTGGAAAACTTTTGTGCCTGGAAGTATAAGATTGCACTCATTCTTGAAGAGAATGACCTAGCAAGATTCATTAAAGAAGATGTACTGGAACCTGTTGATGCTACAACTAAAGAAAAACACCAAAAGGACATAGTTAGGGCCAAGAGAATCATTGCAGATTCTATTAAAGATCACTTGATTCCTCAAGTGGCTTCAAAGAAGACTCCAAAATAAACGTTTGATGCCCTAACTAGATTATATGAAGGAATGGATATCAATCGAAAGATGAATCTAAGAATTGAACTCAAAAGTACAAGGATGAAGAAAGGAGAAACAATTCATGAATATTTCTCCAGAATATCACAATTCAAAGAGAAACTAGAAGCAATTGAAGATACTATAGATGAAGAATAACTTATAATGACAACGCTTAATGGTCTCACAAGACCTTGGGATGCATTCATCCAAACTATTTGTGTCAGAAAGGAGAAACTACACTTTGACAGTCTTTGGGAAGAATGTGTTCGAGAAGAAGCAAGAGTAGCTAACCAAGAAGCATTGCTATCAAGAGATGAAGATCAAGCCCTAGCTAGTCATACTAAAGGAGGAAGAAAAAAATATTACTTCTAGAAAGAAAATCATAAGGAGTCTCAACCCCCAAAAAAATTCATACATAAATAATCTCACCCTCCAAGGAGATTCCAGAAGTTTCAGAAAGGTCAAAGAAGAGAAAAAGATTTCTCATCCTACCAATGTTACCATTGTGCCAAGATGGGACATATTGCTAAGAATTGTCCAGCTAGACGAGAAGAATACAAGAAGAGAAAAAAGAGGCACCATGCCCATGCAGTTGAAGATGAAGAGCCACCCACAAAGATGATAAAAGAATAGATTGAAGACTATGTCTTAATCTCTGCCCTCTCAGGATCAATGTCACCTGGTGAGGACACTTGGCTCATAGATAGTGGTGCTTCCAAGCACATGACAGGTCAAAGAGACATTCTCTCTTGCCTTACAGAAAAGAAGTTCCCCAGAAAGTTACACTTGGAGATGACTATCAATAACCTATCAAAGGAGTAGGAGAATCAAATTACAAGCTTGATTCAGGGACCCCAATGAAGATGAAGGATGTACTATATGTACCAGGTTTGACGAAGAACTCACTTTCTATTTCATCTTTAGAGAAGAAAGGATTCAAAGTTTCCTTCATAGATGGAGAAGTTCTTATGTGGCCCAAAGGAAAAACCATGGAAGAAGCAATCGTTATTGGAAAAGAAGAAGGTGACTTATATAAGCTAAAGGGTAACTCATAAGAAACCTTAACCCATTCCATTGAGAATCCATGTGAACTTTGGCATAGAATATTAACCCACATCAACCATAAAGCATTACCATATGTAAGCAAGGCAGTCACAGGTCTACCAAAATTCAAGGTTGACCATGAAGGAGTGTGCAATGGATGTGCACAAGGAAAGAACATCAAGAACCCTTTCCCGAAGAGAGACAATAAAGCAAGAGTCCTAGAGCTTATTCACTAAGATGTATGTGGCCCAATGCCATCAACCTCCATCAATGGGTATGTATACTATGTATATTTTATTGATGACTATTCTCGCAAAACCTAGGTTTACTTTTTGAAATCAAAAGATGAAGTGTTCAGTAAATTCAAGGAATTCAAAGCCTTGATAGAGAATCTCTTTGAAAGAAAGATCAATATACTCAGGTCAGATAATGGAGGAGAATACACCTCAAAAGAGTTTGAATTTTTTTGCAAATATGCTGGGATCAAGAGGGAGCTCACCACTCCCTAGAATCCTCAACAAAATGGTGTAGCAGAAAGAAGGAACATAACTATAATGGAAGCAATGAAGACTATGATCCATGATCAATATCTTCCAATGCACTTATGGGCAGAAGCAACGAAAACATCAGAATATGTACAAAAAAAAATGTCCCATAGTGCACTTGGGTTCAAGACCCCTGAAGAGATGTTCTTCAGAAAGAAGCTAGAAGTAAGCCATCTCAAAATATTTGGCTGCCAAATATTTGTACACATCTCAAAAGAGAAGAGAACCAAGCTGGACCCTTTAGGAAAGAAGGGAATATTTGTTGGATACTGTGAGGTCTCCAATTCCTTCAGAGTTTATATACCAATTTACCATCATATTGAGATCATCAAGGATGTAACCTTTTATGAAGATGCAACACTCAATAAATCAAGAAGATGTGAGGTTGAAGAAGTACATGAAGAAGAACATGTGGCTCCCAGAGTTGTAGAACTAGTGAGGGAAGTCATAACTTCCCTTGATGAGGAGATTCTAGAAGATCATGACATAATAGAATCTCAAGAACCTCCCTAGATGATGATCTCCCACAATAGAAATCCAACCTAGGCAAGGGAACTTATTCAAGATGGAGAGAAGTATGGTGCCCCCGAAGGAACCATGATACAAGTGAAGAAACCCAAACCATTCTCCAGTTATATGGCTTTGATGTGTGATCTCTTAGAGAAGGAGCCTATTTGCTTTGAAGAAGATATTTAGAAGAAAGAATGGGCATATGCCATGACATACGAATACCAATCCATTATAAAGAATGATGTATGTGAAATAGTTCCCAAACCRAAGAATAAGGATGTGGTATCTTCCAAATGGATTTTCAAAATAAAACATGTTGCTGATGGAAGTATTGAGAAATATAAAGCAAGGTTTGTTGCTCGTGTCTTTTCTCAAAAGGAAGGCATTGATTATGAAGATACGTTTGCTCMTGTATCTAGATACACTTCAATCAGAACCATCATAGCCCTTGCAGCTAAGATGAAGTGGAAGTTACACCAGATGGACGTGAAAACAACCTTCTTGAATGGTGTCATTGAAGAAGAAGTGTATATAGAACAACCTCAAGGGTTTGAAGTTGAAGACATGAAGACTCATGTCTRCAAGTTGAAGAAGGCTCTGTACAGATTGAAGCAAGCTCCTAGAGCTTGGTATGGAAGGATTGACAGTTTCYCGATGAGCTTGGGATTACCAAGAGTAAAGTTGATTATAACCTTTACTTCAAGGTTATGAATGATGAGCCTATTATATTGCTAATGTATGTGGATGACTTATTCTTAACTGGAGAAGAAAATCTCATCACTGATTGTAAGAAGAAGCTCGTTGCAGAATTTGATATGCAAGATCTTGGCCTAATGCACTATTTCTTAGGTCTTGAGGTCTGGCAGAGCCTAGAGAAGATCTTCCTTAACTAAGGGAAGTATCCAGTTGAAATATTGAAGAGATTTGATATGTTGGAGTGCAAGTCCATGAATACACCCATGGAAATAAAGTTGAAGCTTCTGGTTGACACTTCATCATAATTGATTGGTGCTACACTGTACAAACAGATCATTGGATCATTAATGTATCTGATGAACACTAGGCCATATATATGTTTTGCTGTGAACACTTTGAGTCAATTTCTAGTAGATCCCAGACATGCTCATCTGGTTGCTGCAAAACATGTGATGAGGTACCTTAAGGGTAAATTAGATTGTGGTCTCAGTTATAATGGAGATCATGACTTTAGACTGATTGGTTATACTGATTCAGATTGGGCTGGAAGTGTCTCTGATAGAAATAACACTTCAGGATGTTGTTTCAGTCTGGGGTTAGCCATGATCTCATGGCAGAGTAGGAAGCAATCAAGCATTTCTCTTAGCATGACAAAAGCATAATACATTGCTGCATGTTCCACCAGTTGTGAAGCCATATGGCTTCAAAAGTTGTTGACAGGTCTATTCGATTTGGAGATGGAAGCAACCATGATCCTATGTGATAACCAGAGTTGCATAAAGATGACAGAGAACCCTGCATTCCATGACAAGTCAAAACACATAGAGATCCGATATCATTACATCTGTGATATGGTGCAGAGGGGAGACATAATGCTCCATTATGTTAGCACGGATGAACAGGTTGCTGATGTGTTGACCAAGCCTCTATCTCGTGTAAAGTTTGAGCACTTTCAAGATAAGCTTGGTGTAGTCTGAAAGGACCTCCCTCGAAAGGGGGAGTAGTGTTGATGCTAGCCTAATGCCGAAGATTTACAACTTCGTGTTGATGTTGTGTTGATGCTAGCCTCGTGTTGAAGATTTCCAGCTTCGTGCTGATGTTGCTGTGATGCCAGCCTTGTGCCGAAGATTTCCATCTTCGTGCTGATGTTTTTGTGATGCCAGATTCATGCTGAAGATTTCCAGTCTCGTGCTGATGTTGTTGTGATTCCATCTTCGTGCTGAAGATTTCCAGCCTAGTGCTGATGTTGATGATGCTCCAGCCTTTGTGCTGTGATTCTGCTGTTGTTGATGATGCTCCAGCCTTTGTGTTGTGATATTTCTGTTTTTGATGTTGTATCAGCCTTGTGCTGTTATTGATGATGATGTATTAGTGTTATACTAATCCATGTTGATGCAGATAATGATGATGCCATTCCATCTCCCTACTGTGAATGATGATATTGATGATGAGAAAATCTTTCGATGATTTATAGATATACCATTCAATGTTCCAGATGCTGTTGATGTTGCCTCCCTCTCTCTCTCTCTCACGATGATGTTTTAGAATACCCTTCTTGTTAAGGGGGAGTGTTGAAATATTTTAACTGCAAAGAACATTCTATTTATTAATCATTTATTATTTGTTAGATCAATATCCTTTTGTGGATTGATCATGTTGGGAATTGTAATTAACCAAATTCCCCTTTGTAGATTGGGCAAACCGTAAATATATTATGAAAATTGAGAAGTCAGCCGCCAGGCAATTAAAGTGGTTTTAACCACTTAGAAAGACAAGTTAGCCATGCCTAGCAAAGAGACACCTTTTCAACACCTGCCAGTTTGTATAAATAAAGGAATCCAACACCTCTTTTTTTCACTCACTCATCTTACTCATCTAGTGCAAAAGTATTGAAGGAAGTTGCAGTTACTAGTTGCTGGAAGAAGGAAGAGAGAGAGAGGCACATTGCTTGGTAGAGGATATTCTCTATTGTTTGGTTTATTGTCTTGGCATTGTATTGGCTATCTATATTAAGGAAGTTTTTGCTGGGTTTTTGGTGTAGACCCCCTTCTCTCCAAGGTTTGCGCGACTTCCTGGTCTAGGATCTTTCAAGAATCTGAGCCAAAGTGGCCCTTCGGGTCCCCCACTTGGAAACTTCAACGACTAAAACCACAGGTCCCTTTACGAAACTCCACCTGAGTGAACTAGTACCAGGCGCAAGCTTCCCCTCCACGTGACCACCGACAGTGACTACAAGCCTAACCAGAAGGCGCTTCACACTTCACAACCTCAGGTATTCCGTTGTGATTCAACCCGACTCTCCGATCTTCCGAACTCCAAATAGAGCTTAGTGAACGCTAGCTCCTTCTCTTAACTTCCGTCTATGTGACCTCCGACTAAAACCTGGGGCTCAACCCTTCGAGCATTTCGGGACTTCGCATTTCACGAAGTTGGGTGATAGCTCACCTCCTTTTTCCCGACTCGCGAATTCTGAATTCTCCCTGGATAATCGAGGGTCCTTATCTCTCCCGCAACCAACGCTTGAGATTTTCTTCGCGACTTCGTGTATCAGATATTTTCACTTCCAATATTCTGATTCATGAAATTACGAAAGATCCTTGTGACTAATCAGTGCACGACTTCTCTAAGATCTAATGATCTAAAATGGTTCAGTTCTTAACTCTTGATCTTATCCAATCTTCAAAATTTCTTCTTCTGAAGGATTCCTCCCGCTAACTCCTCTGTAGTTGTTCTTCCTTCGAAATTTGAATTCCTCAAATGGATTTCTTCGACACTTAGTCGATTTCTGGTCTTGTGCACTCCTTGCAACTGACCTATTCACCGTATTACAAGAAAACCAAGTTATTTCCCCAATGTTTTCTCCAAATAAAAAACTTCACATACACACTCCTTGCGCTCTGTGGGTAACTTGCACTATTTCTCCTTGAGATTTTAACTTACTTAGTCTCTAAGGGACTCATCCCTTCCGCGTCTTCCAAAGAACTTTATGAGCTTTCGAACTTGAAACAAGTTCGCCTCTACGCGCATTCCCTGCACTTAATATGCACACTTTGCATACAAAAGTTCCACACTATCTCTTCTGAGCTTTGAGCCGAAAAATACTCTCTCATATGCACTCGCGTTCGGTATGCACTCCTTGCATAACTTATAGAAGAGAAACACTTGAAACTTATTCAATTCTTTATTCACTCACCATGAACATCGTATACCCACAAAACACATAACAACAATAAAACAATATCAACACTATACAAGTGGATACATTTTCTCAGTTCCATTCATTTCAGAAAACACATGATTACAACTGCTATCTTCTTATAGACACAAAAATGAAAATACTTGTCTAAGGACTGAGAGCACTCCCTGCTCTTCTTCCTTCTATCTAAGTCCTATCACCTTCTACTCTAGCAGTTACCTACTCAACTTAATTGAATGCAACCTAATGACTAATCAGAGAAAATATCCTACACTTGTAATATTTTATAGTTGTGTAAGGATTTACAATTGCTCCATCATTTCAAACGGTGACCCGACTTTACATACAACTGATTTAATTAACAAGAATTTCAAAAAATCTCCACACCGCTACCAAGCTGGTTAAGAGTCGGTTTGGTTCTTTCAATGCATCAAGTGTCGAGTTCGCTTCCACCTCCTCTTTTCTTGATTCGATAGCGATGCACTGCATCATACTCCTCTGGCCAAAATATTCATGCACTCCTGTCCATGAGCTCTTACACTGTTTTTCCATGCTTTAAAATATCAGGTTTAGTTACCCAACTTGAATCTTCCACTTCACTAAATATTCAGGGTGCATCTTTCTTTTGGTTTTCCTTCCAACTCTCTGTTCCAAAATTTTCTCCATCTGAGGTTTTTCTACTGTGGGCATCTGTTCTTCCCACTGAATCTCTTCCTGATAATCTAATTCTCCTGCGTCATCTCTGTTATAAGGATACATGTCTGCAACGTTGAATATCAGTGATATCCCAACATTGTCTCGCAACTCGATCTCATAAGCATTTGCTGCAAATTTTCTAAGGATCTTGCATGGTCCTATCTTCTTCATCTTCAACTTATTATATGTTCCTCTTGGAAACATTTCCTTTCTCAGATGAGCTAAAACTTCATATCCCACTTCAAATTGATTTTCCCTTATTTTCTGATCAACTTTGTCCTTATACTTTTGATTACTATCATGTATCTGCCTCCTAACTTGATCATGAAGTCTTTGCATTTCTGTAGAAAAATATTTTTCTCTAGCGCTCTTGAATTCATCTTGATTCAATTCTCTCAATTCTGCAACCCCTTTTGGCTATATTCCATATACTATCTCAAATGGACTTTTTCCAGTGCTCCTGTTAATTGAATTGTTAAATTCAAATTCTGCCTGTGCCATAATATGATCCCATTGACGACCTTGTTCAATGACTAAACTCCTTAAAAAATTTCTCAGACTCCCGTTCACCACTTCAGTCTGTCCGTCTGTCTGAGGGTGATATGATGAACTAAAAGATAAATTAGTTCCCAGCCTCTTCCATAGAGTCCTCCAAAAGTGTCCTACAAACTTAGTGTCCCTGTCTGAGACTATACTTATGGGCAATCCATGTAATCTCACAACTTCTCTGAAAACCAAATTGTTTATGTGTGTAGCATCATTTGTTTTCTGGCATGGTATGAAATGTGCCATTTTAGAAAATCTATCGACCACAACAAATATGGAATCGATTCCTTTCTGGGTTCTAGGTAATCCCAATACAAAATCCATACTAATTTTATCCCAAGGCCTTTTTGGAATAGGCAATGGCTGATACAACCCAGTGTTTTGTCTCTTCCCTTTTGTTTGTTGACAAATATTACATCGGTCTACAAATTTCTTCACCTCTGCCCTCATACCTGGCCAATAATACAAACTATTTAGCTGTGCAAATGTTTTATCATGACCGAAATGTCCGGCTAGACCTCCACTATGTTTTACTTTCAACAAATTATCTCTCATTGAACATCTTGGTATACACAATTGACTTCCTTTAAACAACAATCCATCCTGGATCAAATATTCTACCCATGAGTTGTTATCCCTCAACAAAGGATTTTCATATGCTTCATAAGCCTCCTTAAAAACTGGATCTTCCTGATACATTTCCTTAAGGTGCTCAAACCCTAAGGTCTTCACTTGGAATTCCTGTATAACCAAACTCCTCCTGCTCAAAGAATCTGCAACTTTATTAGCACTTCCAAAAATATGTTTAATGACAAAAGTAAAATTCTGCATGAATTCTACCCACTTAGCATGCCTCTGATTCAACTTCTCTTGCCTAGTAATAAATTGCAAAGCTTGATTATCACTATACAAGACAGACTATTTTGGAATTAAATAATGTCTCCATTTCTTCAAAGCTTGAATCACTGCATAAAAATCCTTGTCATATGTAGACTATTTCTCCTTGGTGTCATTCAACTTCTCACTAAAATAAGCAACTGACCTATTATCTTGACTCAAGACGGCTCCAATGGCTATTCCACTTGCATCACATCTCATCTGAAATGTTTTTCCAAAATATGGTAAAACCATAATTGGTTGTTTTGTTATCTTGTTTTTCAACACTCTGAAGCTTTTCTTAGCCTCCTCTGTCCAATTAAAAGATTTATGTTTCTTTTTCACAATGTCCATTATGGGTGCACATATACCACTAAAATTTCTGATAAACTTTCTATAAAAACTTGCTAACCCATGGAAACTTCTCACCTCAAATATGCTCCTTGGTGATGGCCATTCTTTGATTTCCCTCACCTTCTCTGGATCCATCTTCAATTCATTCGAAGAAATCACAAAACCCAAATATATGAGTTCTGTCTTCATAAACGAACTTTTCTTCAAGTTTATTAACAACTTTTCTTGCTGCAACCTCCTCATCACTAATGTCAAATGCTTTAAATGTTCTTCCTCTGTTTTGTTGAAAACTAATATATCATCCAGATATACAATGACAAATTTACCTATGAAGTCTTTCAATACCTCATTCATCAACCTCATAAATGTGCTTGGAGCATTTGTCAATCGAAATGACATGACTAGCCATTCAAACAAACCTTCATTTGTCTTGAATGTTGTCTTCCATTCATACCCCTCTCTCATTCTTATCTGATGATATCCACTCTTCAAGTCTATTTTTGAAAAATAGCTTGCTCCACTTAAACAATCCATCAAATCATCCATCCTGGGTAAAGGAAATCTATACCTGATGGTAATCTTATTGATGGATCTGGAATTTGTACACATTCTCCATCCCCCATCTTTCTTTGGACTCAATACAGTTGGTATTGCACATGGGCTTAGAATTTCCCTGACTAAACCTTTATCCAACAACTCCTGAACTTGATTCTTAACTTCTTCATTCTCTCGAGGTGTCAACCTATACACTGCTTTATTTGGAAAACTGGCTCCTGGAATCAAGTTAATATGATGGCTAATACTCCTAATGGGTGGTAATGAGTGAGGTAACTCATCCACTACTATGCCAGCAAAATTATCTAACAATTCCTGGATTTCTTCAGGTAAATCATCCAAATAAGTATTGGTAAGGGTAACTCTCGGCTTGCTCACTACAACAAATTGCATTTTTTGATCTTTCTTGATTTCCTTCAAGAGTTCCTTCCCACTCATGAGAAGTATTCTTGTGTTGGCTTCTTCCTTTTCTTTCTTCTCTTCTATTGGCAGTAACATGTGGGTTATACCATTTTTCTCCAGAGTATAAGTATTTTTTCTCCCATCATGAATGACATTCCTATCAAACTTCCATGGTCTCCCCAAAAAAATATGGCAAAAATCCATAGGAATTACATCACACAGAGTCTCATATTTATAACCTCCTATTTTAAATTCAACCTTACATTGTTGACTTACCATTACTTGATGTCCTTTATGCAACCACGATACTTTATACAGGCTTGGGTGTGTAGTTGTCTCCAGCTCCAACTTCTCCACCATTTCTGTAGATACTAAATTATCAGTACTCCCACTGTCTATAATCATCTTGCAAACTTTGTCCTTTGTTTTAAAAGAAGTCCTGAACAACCTCGTTCGCTGAACTGAGTCTTCTATTTCTTTCTCTGGATTTAGAAGAACTTTCCTCATCATTATATTTTGTCCTCCTTCTACTGCCTCTGCTTCCACATTCTTCTAGGCCTCAGAAATATGTGCTTCTCCTCCTCCTTGTTTCTTCCTCTCGGGGCATTCCCAAGACATGTGTCATGTCTTTCCACATGCATAACATTTAAATCCACCTCCTCTACCTCTTCCTCTTCCTTGAGGAAAAAAAATTCTCCCACCAAACGATCTTCTTTGGGAACTTCCTCCCCTTTCAAAGTGACCATACGATTTATCATTCTCATCCTTATTTTTCAGTGCCTTATCATAGACAATCACCTTACCTCTACTTAAGCCTCTGCTTTTGTTTCCCTGACTCTGGTTCCTGGCCAACTTTTGTTCCGCCTTCAATGCAATCTGATAATCATCTTCCATTGTCCTTACGATCATCATGCTAATCTCATCCTGGATTTCATACCTCAAGCCATTTATATACTTGACAACTTTTTCATCATCCTTCTCGCTTTGTCCAGTCCTAATATTCAGCCTATAAAATTCTTCTGTATAATCTTTCACTATCATACTCCTCTATCTCAGGTTCTGCAACTTCCTGAACAGATTTATCTGGTAATCCTTAGGTATGAATTTTGCCTTCAATTTGGCCACCATTCTATCCCAATTATTTATCTTATGTTTTATTTTGCTTCTCCTCTCTACCTGTAGTTCGTCCCACCACAGTGCTGCATGTCCCTTTAATCCGGTGACAACATGTCTCACCTACTTTCCTCGATCGACATCTTCATAGTCGAAATACTTTTCCATGCACCTTATGCAGTCCAATAGCTCCTCGACATCCAAGTTACCTTCATACATTGGGATGTCTATCTTTTCTCTGGCTCCCAACTTCACAACAACTTTCAAGAAGCGTTCGTCGCCCACATCTTCCCTTGTAGCTTCTTCAACTTCTATTTCTTCACTCTCTTCATCACTAACATCTCCAGCGACAGATGTTCTCCTTTGCATTGCTTCCATCGCTTCCAACCTTGCGCTAAGTTCTCTCACTTCTCTTCCTAAAACACGATTTACTATAGGTGGATCTACGCGTATCCTTGGCGGAATTATTTCAACTGTTCCTAACACACATAGTAAACTTCGAGTTTTTTCCCAGGCTCTAATACCACTTGGTGCAGACCCCCTTCTCTCCAAGGGCTGCGCGACCTCCCGGTCTAGGATCTTTCAAGACTCTGAGCCGAAATGGCCCTTCGGGTCCCCCACTTGGAACCTTCAACGACTAAAACCACAGGTCCTTTTACGAAACTCCACCTGAGCGAAATAACACCAGGTGCAAGCTTCCACTCCACATGACCACCGACGATGACTACAAGCCTAACCAAAAGGCGCTTCACACTTCATGACCTCGGGTATTCTGTTGTGAGTCAACCCGACTCTCCGACCTTCCGAACTCCGAATAGAGCTTAGTGAACGCTAGCTCGTTCTCTTAACTTTCGTCTATGTGACCTCCGGCTAAAACTTGGGGCTCAACCCTTCGAGAATTTTGAGACTTCACGTTTCATGAAGTTGGGTGATAGCTCACCTCCTTTCTCCCGACTCGCAAATTCCGAATTCTCCATGTATAATTGACGGTCCTTATCTCTCCCGCAACCAATGATTGATATTTTCTTCATGACTTCGTGTATCAGAGATTTTCACTTCCAATCTTCCGATTCACGAAATTCCGAAAGATCCTCGTGACTAATCAGTGCACAAATTCTCCAAGATCTAACAATCTAAAATGGTTTAGTTCTTAACTCTTGATCTTATCCAATCTTCAAAATTTCTTCTTCTGAACGATTCCTCCTGCTAACTCTTCCATACTTGTTCTTTCTTCGAACTTTGAATTCCTCAAACGAATTTCTTCGACACTTAGTCGATTTTTTCTCTTGTACACTCCTTGCAACTGACCTCTTCACCGTATTATGAGAAAACCAGGTTATTTCCCCAATGTTTTCTCCAAATCAAAAACTTCGCATACGCACTCCTTGCGCTCTGTGGGTAACTTGCACTATTTCTCCCTGAGATTTTAACTTACTCTGTCTCTAAGGGACTCAACCCTTCCGCGTCTTCCAAAGGAATTTCTGAGCTTTCGAACTTGAAATAAGTTCACCTCTACGTGCACTCCCTGCAATTAATATGCACACTTTGCATACAAAAGTTCCACACTATCTCTTTTGAGCTTCGAGTCGAAAAAGACTCTCTCATACACACTCCTTGCATTCGGTAAGCACTCCTTGCATAAATTACAAAAGAGAAAAACTTGAAACTTATTCAATTATTCATTCACTCATCATGAACATCGTATATCCACAAAACACATAACAACAGTAAAACAATATCAACACTATACAATTGGATAAATTTCCTTAGTTCTATTCATTTCAGAAAATACATGATTACAACTGTTGTCTTCTTACAGACACAAAAATGAAAATACTTGTATAAGGACCGAGAGCACTCCCCGCTCTTCTTCCTTCTATCTAAGTTCTATCACCTTCTACTCTAGCGGTTACCTACTCAACTTAATTAAATGCAACCTAATGACTAATCAGTGTAAATATCCTACACCTATAATATTTTACAGTCGTGTAAGGATTTACAATTGCTCCGTCATTTCAAACAGTGGCCCGAATTTACATACAACTAATTTAATTAACGAGAATTTAAAAAAAACTCCACACCACTACCAAACTGGTTAAGAGTAGGTTTGGTTCTTTCAATGCATGAAGTGTCGAGTTCGCTTCCATCTCTACTTTTCTTGATTTAATAGTGATGCTCCTGCATCAATTTTATTCCCCATGAGGGTTCCTAGGATAAATGATGTGTATCTTGTGATTGTGTTTCTCTCAGTGATCCTATCTATGCTATGGCTATCTAGTAAATTGAAAAGAAACCTAATAATAGCTTAAACCTTAACATTGTCTTCTTTAGACACCGTTTTGCCTAGATTTATATTATTAGGGTTTTCTGGGGTTCCTAGATTTATAGTCTCGTATATGGGACATGAACTCCTTGTCTTTGTGTTCGTTGACCCTTTAAATCTTTCCCTCAGGTCGAAAAGGTTCTCCAAATTGGCTACCCCTTTCGGTATCGTGTGAAACCTTTGTTTTTTACTAGAGTGATATGTTCCGCCCTTTTGTTCATGGAAATCGGTTTTTGCCAATTGCTCTTGGAATACTTCATCATCAATAGCCATATCTTTAAAATTCTCTTGATTGATTATAAAATCTACAATCTGTTCATCTCCTTCAAAAACCTTCCAATTAGAAATATTGTTGGGCACTGATGGTTTGTAGAGTAGTTCCACAGTGAATCTGGAGGATTCATAGTCTTCTAAAGGGGATAGCCTCGAGGGTGCGGTGGCTAGGGAATCAACAAGAGTGTTCTTTGTCCCAGAAACAATGGTAATATTGAAGGCCTCAAAATGTTCTATTATCCTATGCACCTCTTGTTGGTAATTCCTCAAGTGGGGTGAATTGCAATGTATAGTATTTTTCACTTTCCTAACAATAATTTCAGAGTCCCCAAAAAATTTCGGTTCTTTAATGTTTAAGTCTATGGATTTCTTCAGTCCATGAACTAGAGCTTCATACTCAACAATGTTATTGGTGCATTCAAATTCTAGTTTGCAGGATAGGAAATTCCACTTCCCATTTGGGTCAATGAGGATACATCCTGCTCCCGACCCTTCTTGTGATTTAGATCCATCAAAATACAATGTCCAAACTTGTGAGTGAAATTTAACAACTTCTTCATGCCTAGTTATTTCCTCATCTCCATATACCTTGTTTGTTGTTTCCAACATAGGTGCTTGACAAAAGATGATTTCTTCTGCTACTTCCAGTAGATTCACTTGAAAATCCATTTCAGAGTTTTGAGTGAGAGGTACATCAGATGAGAGAGGAGCGAAATTGACGAAATCAAAATCACAGGAGTAGTTTCCTAGCACGGGGAAATCTGCCGACGAGGGTTCATTGAAGGCTTCTAAATTGGTGACAATATGTTTGAGATATCTTTCCCTATCAATCCTAATCATGTTGGTATGTCCCTTTAGTGGAAACCAAAGGTGCGCCCAGTCCGTGCTAAAGTGTCCATTCAATTTCTCGGACCAATCTCGACTAAGTAGCAGTCCATAAGCTTCTGGGATATCTACTACAATGATGTCAATTACTTGAACAAATTTAGGGTGTGTAGCCATTCTGATCATGACATTCTTAAGTTCTCCAATAACTTTCACCTGATTTCTGTCTAGTTGTATACCGTGTTTATCACTTTTGAGCGGAATTGCATTCAATTTCTTGCATATTGACAATGAAATGACATTGGAGGATGCCCCTGAATCGACTAAACAATTATGCAGGTTTCTGTTGAAGACTTCAAACATTAGAAGGAAAGGTGGGACAAATGTCTTTCCTCTTTTGTCTATAGAGCAAGCGTTCACATTTGGTTTTTTCTTTAGATTTGTGGGAGATGGGACCTCACCTAGTTCAGTGCTTGTTATAGGGGCTTCTATTAACCTCAAGGCCTATAAAAAAAGGTCCTTTGTTGGGGAATTCTACAGATGTCCATGAATGGCACATTAGCCCTCAACTTCTTTAAGTCTTCTACTATGTTGTAGTCCAACTTGGTTGAATCCCGTGTATGTATGTTTATAGTATTTTTTTGGGAGACAAAAGGTACTTTTGAGTGATCGACTATTTTTTTTCCTCTGGAAGTTTGGACAATGATAAGGTCATTTGAGACCGATTGACCCTTACTTCACGTTTGCATCACCAAAACCTCAGTGGGTGGTTCCTGAACTTCAAATACATCATCCGGAGGCATCCGCAAGTTAGGATCCCACAATAACATGGTTGTTTCTTCCGACGGCTCAACTTCCTCTTGATCGACGATGTTCACCACTGAGTTGCTTGATTGTTCGGTGAGAGAAACTTCATCTAAGAACTGATTGGCCATTAAATTCATAGCGTGCACCCATTGGGGACAGTCTCTTTCAGAATGTTTCTCTTGATGGTACATACAAAAATATTCAGACGCTACATTATCCAGGTTGATGTTTAAGTTGACTGGGGGAAGCTCATTTTCTTTGAAAGGTGGGTTTCTTGGTTTTCTTCCCCAACACTTCTTTTCATGTCTACGATTTCATTCGATAGTTTCTTTATCATCCGTTGTAGGTATTCTATGTCCCCACTTCCCTTTTCGAGACCTTGTTCTGTTTGTTTTCGCATGGGTCTAGTCAACAAAATTCCTCTCCTAGGGGGAGGTTGAACTTCCTTCTTAACTAGCGAGATCTGGCCCTCTTTGCATCCCTTCATTTGGAATTCAATCGTTTTGGATTCCTCGAAATTTTCAGCCAAGGTATGTTTGGCTGCCCTTTTCACAAACATGGAAATGGAAGCAGGGAGAGCATTAGCATATAGCTCAATTTGCAACTTCTGCGTAGGTTTAGCTTCGGGTTGAAATTTGTTTAGGATAGTGGTAAACCATTTATTGAAGTCTTTAACCTTCTCTTTTGAACTCATGGTGGCGGCAGAGATTTCAATAATTAAAGATCCTGTAGTGGTTTCTTCTGCAAATTTGTCTAAGAAATCTTTTTGAAACTTCGTCCAACTAGTTATGGACCCCACATGCAAGTTGAAATACCAAGTCGAGGATGAATTATCAAAGGTATAGGGAAAAATACTACATACTACATCCTCATGTTGTACGTTCATCAATCTTATAGCTAGTATGAACTTTTTAATATGGTCTTCAGGCAATCTAGAGGTTTCAGGGTCAAATTTCAGAAGTAATTTTTTTGGATGTCGAGGGAGGTTATGTACCCGTCCTGGGATTGCCAGAGCATATCTGGCCAACCAAGGCTGATTATTTGGAGTTGGATTGCCCCTTTCTTCATTATTATTGTTATTATCCTCCATGTCGTCCGATTTTGAAACTGAGTGATCCAAGTTAAACCCTTCTTCATCATATTTGAAATCGTTAGGCTCAGAGTAGTTACCAACTGGTGTTTTGAGGATCATATTAAGGGGTTGTTCGATCTCAGTGGGGGAAAAATCTATCAGGTATTCTACCACGTGAACAAAAACTTGGTCAGGGGTATCAACGAATGGTCTTCTTACTTGTTTTCTATGAGGAAGTAACATGGCTAAGGGTAACGATCCAATTTTTCGAGCGTAAGATCTTGTGATTCTTCTGAATTGGTTCAACTCCTAGTGGGGAAGAGCCTAAGGTATTTCAGGGAATAGGTTTTCTTCCTTGTGCTGGGGTGAGTTACTCGTTTCAGGAGTACTCTATGTATGTGGGATGTCTTGAGAATGACTAGCCATGCATGTGAGCTGTTTTGCATTTGTAGGCTATGCAAAATATATTATCAAAAATATTATTAGCCATTCATTCAGGCCCTCCTTCTAGTGCCAATTCTGTTGAGGGGTCCAAGATCCATTTAACTCAACATTAGGAACCAAACCCGCCTTAGAGGCCGAATTAGACTCTACAATGTTTGATGGTGGAATGGTTCTCTACATCTTTCGATCTAGCTAATTTATCGATGGGCTTTACTTAGTGATTGACAGGATATCTTTCTCTGAAAGTTCCTTCTTCATATTAAACATTCTCTTTTTGTCTTTTCTTTTATTAGATGAATCTGATAAAATAAGATGTGCTGGTATAAACCAACTGATAGAAGGGATTCTTAACTACTAAAGAAGGATGAGAGTGAGATAACCCTCATGGTCAAGCATGCAGACAAAGATATTTACACCTATTACAAGTCTAGTAATAATACATTAACTTGTTGGTATTTCAACAGTGACTAAGATACAATTATTGAAAGAAAATACACATGCAATAAGATGAGTGCAAGAAAAATAGTTTCCTTAGCTCTACCATCAATCACACATTAACACAATGATTTACTTTTCATCATTAAGAACAAAAGAACTGCTAAAATATTGACACATATAGCTGATCAATAGATTCAAAAAATCTTACTCATTACATCATCAATAACCAAAATAAAAGTTGGAAGTAATTCCTCCTCAATCCAATCACATAACACCTTTGATGAAAAAACATAATTTTGTCTCTGGTCCTAAAAAAAACTTCTCAATTAAGGTTGTTCATAAATAGTTCTTTATAATTCTCAAAAAGAGGGTCTTTTTTCCAAAACCATCGACCCTTTCTAAAAGGTCAATCCCCCTATTTATAAAGAATAACTATCTAAAAATAGATGCTACAAGTTTGTGTTAAGTAAAACAAAATATTGCCACCTGGTGCTTGATCTCTTTGTCCTTTGGAAATCATCTCGTGGTTCTACTGGAGTGGATGACTCTTCTCATATTCTGACCACTTGACGAAGAGATCCTCACATGTGTTAACATACAAGAATCGGTGCTGATCCATCGAAGCTCAAGCATTTTCTTCACTTTTATTGCCCGTTCTCTATATTTGGCGACTTTGACAGTTAACCGCTGTAGAACTTCCCGATCCTTGATCAGATGTTCCATAAACTTCTGTATTTGACCCGGTGTCATGATTGCCACATGTGCAATCTCCACTCCCCATGCCGAGTCTTGTTCTGCATGTCGTTTGACTATGTCATGCAAGTCGACAAAGTCTTTGGGTGAGATGAACTCTGGGAGGCCAATGTCTCGCATCTCGCAATTGATATTTTCCCATCTTCTTTCTCACTCGACCAATCTCTTCTGTATTTCTCACTGAGGTTCCTGAGCCATACTTACTCAGTATTTGACTGCTTTCCTGATTCAGACAATTCTTCTATTCATCAACACTCGAATACCATGGTCCTCTTTGTCTCGACCCTTCTTCACTACGCTGATGTAGTCAATTCGTTCTACCATTTGGCATGAATTTTCATACCATATCTCCATGTCCTTACAGGTTTCCAGTGCCATAAGGGAATTTTCTTGATAATCAACTACACATGCAGTGAAAATATGTCTTTCGCTTTTGAACTTTGCATATGCATCTTGGAACTCACTCTTCAAAAACACTATGGCTTGCGTTGAGTCTTGGTAGTATTTTTCCAAATGGCAAAGATGGTCTAGCTCCTTCAATGCATCGACCAATTCCTTTTCATCTCACTTTGCTCAATCCAATGTGGCATCAGTGATAGCCATCCCTGCGCTGATGAGTTCAGAAGTCTTCGTGTGTTATGTGCTAAGAAACTTCTCCTCCGTGGTGACACGAATCAAGCTATCCAGTCTGAGTCTTCTTTTCTTGGTGGTCCTCATCATGATAGCTTTCCTCTTCCTGTCATAAGCGATCTCTTGTATATCGACGACCTCATCAATGGGCTTAGTGATTTGTTGTTCTCCCCAGTTCAGGGTGTTTCCCAAGCTTCCTGTTGTATGTATTTTTTCTAGGACCGGTTCTCGTACTTCTTTCATATGTTTCGATGGCTCGACCTCCATCTGGTGTTCATCGAATGGTGAAGTATCGACTAAAATTGAAGAGTCAGTGATAAGATCAATACTTACTTGGTGATCGACTATCGAGGTGCCAATCTCTAGCTATTGTTCTTCCTCTTTTTGTCCACCTAAGCCTAGATTATCCCTGGAGCTGTCTTTCAGGGTCCCCGATAGGTCGATAAATTCAGTGTCCAAGACAATTTTGTCCTCATGATCGCCCTGCGGAGGGTTTGGAACTAATGCATCGGGACTTGGAGCAGATGTTCCCCCAGGTTCTTTCTCCTCTATAATTGGTATCAAAGTTACAAGTGAGACCTCCAGACTCTCTTCATAAGGGGATTAGGCACATCCATTTCCCCTGGTGTTCTTGGACTCTCATACTGGGTTGGAATGGTCACCGATGATCTAGCCTGTGGTGATGGAAATCTGGGGTTTTCCAGACCGGTGGTTTCCTCCAGTTGTATTGACTCTGAGCCATTTAGCTCCTCTCTGATTGTGATTGGGTCGGTCAGGGTGATCCTCGTCATTTATACTGGTTGAGGATCGTTCTCTAGCTGGTCGATGATTCTTTGGGTTCCTTCTAGTAACATCAACCCCCTTCTTTGTGCCTCTGTGGTTTCTACTGCTCTGATTTCTTCTCTAACCCTGAGATCTTCTTGAGCCGAGTGTTCTATTGTTTCGACCTGCTCATCCATACTCATAGCTTTGAACCTAGTCATATTTGGGTTAGATTTTCTCTGTAATACCTCCTCCCAATCTTAAGCACACTCTGTAAAAATATCATCTTCAAACTTGTCATGCGCGTATGGCTAACATGAAGAGACTTATGAAGCATGTTGGAGAATTAGGCCTTTAGGGTCATGCTTGCAAAACTGGCCCTTAAGGAACCTGTATTCTAGATGAATCAAACCCTCTTGTTTAGCTTGAGCAATGTCCTTCACTATACAAAACCCTACATGGAAATTGTAGGGTATGAATGCTTGTTTCTTATCCTTAACCAAAGTGGCGTTATAACCCTGCAGGATAGTTTGGCAATAGATTTATTCTACAACGAGCCGGTTTGGGACGTGAGCGGGGAGAAAATGTGGTGCTACGGTGGCCCCAAACACCCTGATGTAGGTTGTGGTTTCATCTAGGTACCAATGGCCTACTTTCAAAATCATTTTTTTGGCTGCTACAGACAACCTTGGGAATTCCTTTTTAAATATAATGAAATAAACCCGAGCGATGAATTCATCTCAAATAATAACATAAGACTTCTTATACCCGTTTTCGCATAGGATGATGAAGTATACATGTACAGGAAGTTATGCAATGTGCCATCTCAGATTCATATCGACAAAGACATTCCTTGCGCATATTACATCCAACAGATATGAGGCCATGTGAAAAGCGAGCGCTTCTCCCTCCTTTGGTGACTGGGCCTGCAGTATACTGGTGCTCAATTGCTTGGAGATAATATCTCCCCAGTTGAAGCTACTCCCGGAAATAGCCACAGTATATGCTAGGGGAATCCATGCCTCCAAGAACTTGGAACAATCTTTTTCTCCGTATAATCGACAGATTAGAGCCATTAAGTAGATATATTGCTCTCTCAGATTCACTGTCCCGTACCAGCCATTGCTCTGGTTTGTAAATTTCTTGTCTTCCTTCCACGAGGAGGCCATTAATCGGTTGGTGTCATGGAATTCATAGAACTTCACCACAAAGTCTCTGTTCAACCGGTCCTTCGAGTCCCTAATTTTGTAGTACTTCTGGACCTCTGTCAAGAGAAAAAATCCAACACATCTGACATTCTCATCATTGATTAGGCACTTTTGCACGTCTGTGTGATCGATTAGCCAATTCAAAGTCTCAATGCAGGGAAAGACTGGAGTTCGACAGACTACCATATGCAAGCATGACCGCCAGATATTTGGGAAAACCTGGTCGTCGAGCACCCTTACATCTGGGTCGCTGTGGGGAATAAACTCCAGGTAATCTTCCCGGTTGATTCTATTGAACAAATCTCCCCATTGTGGGAGCATCATTTTTGATCCAATGGTTGTTTCTGTATCGCCAAAAGAGGGAGGTTGAATAAATTCCTTCTGCGTCGATGTGTTAATGACTGGTTCCACCCTGGGAGCAAATTCTAACTACCTTGCAGTGTCGAGAGAAGATCCTTCACCAATCTTTGTCTCCTTTAATTTTGGCACCCTCGACGAGCGTCTGGTCGTTGGCTTCATTGGAGGCATTTTTCCTATAGATAGAACAACGTTAGATACCGTGTTACAGACAAAATGCTAATACATAAAAATGCAACCGTCAAAATGAACAAGTTAACACATACCTCTTCTTTGCACTAGCTTAACCTAGTTTTGTTTTGAAATTCTGAGAATCCAACATAGCTCTTGAGGCGCTCTCTTCACTTCTTCGACTACTCTGGAAATTCAAAACTTGTGTGTAGAGTAGAGGTGTTCGAAGCTGTCTTAGTGATTTAAAACGACGATAATACTTACCTTGTTGTATTAATTATTCAATTCGGGGTATGAGTGCGGTTATGCAAAATATGCCGCCATATCCTCATTATGTTCAAGATTAAATGCAGTCGTAGGTTGGTGGCGCAGGCGCAAGATATAATGTGGTTCATTAGTGATTTAAAATTCCCTTTGTTCAATCGACACACGGGGTAGCAACGTATGCAGATAAAAACATTAAATGGCCTATTAAATGGCAGAATCCGATCTTATTGTGTGCTGAAAACGTCCCATCATTCCACTAAATTAATGGGTGAATCAGGAGTCGGGGCTTTTCTTTGGAGAATGTTCGTTAATATCTCTTGGAAAAAACTCCGACGCCGATCCATCTTGTTGTACAACACTGATGGGGAAATGTTGACTTGGAAGTGTGACTAGGACAAGGGGAAACCTAAGGTGACTCAGGATGAAATTAGGCCATACGAAATGCCTACACAACAAAGAGACATGGCACTTAAAATTGTCGCCTTCGTTTAATTGTGTTATTCTAAATCATGGAATCCTTTTAACAACAGGTCCTACCCTCCTGATGCCAAAAAGTATCAAGGATCGACGATCAACGATAAGTTTAAACAAGTGTTCCTAGATTACCCCCCTCGAAACTTGCCGATGCCGAAAATGCATCGGGGATAGGTGATCGACGATGTGTAAATGAATTTTTTTTCAATGATTTAACCTTTTGGGATTTCACCGATCCCCGATAAAATGCATCGGTAATCGACTATCAGAGGTTCATCATGGCTCATGAAAATATTTATCCCTCTCGTATTTTGCCGACGCCGATGTATCATTGACCACTTCCTGAATCATATTTGAGAACAACTAGCGCACATCTACCCCGCTTTTACCGATGCCGATGATACATTGATGATCGATGATTATTGTTACTATGTGGTCATTTCTACTTGTTCGGAATTTTCCGACGCTGAACATAAGCGCGTGGGTCACAATTTTAGTTGCAGATTCTTAGTTAAAATGCCAAGTTCTTTTTTAGACACAAAGGTTTCACTTTGACAGGTTCAAATAAATCCATCTGGCTCGATGAAGAGACATGAAAACAAAATTAGAAATTCCTCCACAACGGACTCAATTCAGAAAGCAGGACCAAAAGAAAACAAGTGGTACCCAAAAAGAGAAAATTTCATGAAAGCTTTTAGGGTGTGTTGAGCGCTCAATAGGGTGGTCGTAACATCTTCCTCAAACTAAAAAAGCCTGTACTTCTTTATAACTTTAGCAGGGTTGATAGCCGATTGTATAGGAACTTGATGACTATATAGACTACCAATTCCCGATGAGGCCGAAGGTTGGGATGATGAAGCACCTCAGCTAGCACCGCTAGCACCACCCATGGATGCCATTTTGAAAGTGATGGGTAAGTGTGAAAAGGGTGAGTTGGAAAAATCAAACAAAGTCCTCCTTAGAGTGCTTTCTTGGGTCAACAAAATGACTTTCCTCCTTCATATTTCAATGATAGGAGTAGCTTCAGGGGACAATCCTCTTCTTCTTCTAGAAATCCAAGGATTTGAGGACATGAAAATGAAAACCAAAGACTAAGGAAAAGGACGTTACTGCTAGTTTCTAAGCTGCCTTTTCCTAGCTTCCCAACGTTCATAGATACTTATATCTTGTTCAACTACTTCCCAAGAGCGTTCAAGATCAGACAAGGTACTAACAGTTTCTAGGATAGTATTGAATAAAGTCAAGGAAATGCTAGTCTAGTCTTTAACACTGTGTTCAATATTAGGCTTCCTTGTAGAAGGTACTATCATGAGAAAAAACAATCAAAGAGTGCTAAAAAAAACAAAAATATTCAAAGATAGTCGTGGATACAATCAACCAGAGAGATATGGAAGATCTCCTCAGTATGGTCTCCAAATAAATGTTGAGGAAAATGTATGTAACACCTTACTCAATCATTTCCAGATCTTACCTGGCTAGGACAAGATAATTGGGAATGTCACACTGGGTTTATAGCCTCAAAAAATTCACTCAACCCACAAGTATTAATTACAAGGATTAAAGCTGATTTTATGATTTGTAAATGTTGCAATGTAAAGATAAAATTTATACAAGGCTACAAGAATTTATACAACTTTTACAATAAAGTAAACATGGATACCAAAAGCGAAAAGAGGAACCAAGTCATGAAGACACATGTATGAGACAGAACAACAATATGATTTATTTCATTCTGAGATACAAAAATGCATTTCCCTTTACAAACCCCTGCGAGGGTATGGACCAAAGTCAGATTTAGAGGTCTCCGATGGGCACCATACAAAAAGAATCCGACAGTAAAATAAAACTGAAATTAATGATCTTGATCAACTTGCCACAAAAATACTACCATTTGACTCTGCAAGATATCCTTTATCAGCCATGAAAATTAATTCACAAACATACAAGAATACACAGACTATCAAGGATGAATCAACACCTCTAAAACAAACGACGGAAAAGTATGATTCAGTTTTGAACCTTGCTGCCTTCAATAAGACCCTGCTGCCAACAAGAGGATTAGGCTTTCAAGTAAACTCAGAAATGAATGAAAACTGAAACTATCTCATTTAACTAAATATCAAACCTTAGTCTTGTATTTCTCCTTCTATTCTCCCCTTGTCTCTTCTTCTCATTGAACCTTTATTCTTTTTCAATAAGTCGAGGTAGTTCAACTACTTTCTTTAGTTAAGTTAAGTCAAATTAAATTAACTAATTATTTTAGGGAGAAATAACTAATAATGATATATAAATAAGGGTCTAGTTAATAATTACTAAATAGGTGGGATCCCTTGTGACTCCCATCATTCTTTTGCCAATCATCAATTATAAAATACAATTTTTTATCATTTGGATCATATAACACCCTTGTAGCTCCCCTTGATATTGTTCAAATCAAATATTTTTATTTTTATTTTTTTTATGACTAAGGGAATCGACAACGACGACAATATCATACTCGCGTGACACAGGGTTGAATCCTGCCGACTACCTTATAACTCCTAGGGAGAATCGCATAACCCGCAAGAACGCCTCCGGATAAATCGAGGTTTGAACCCGTGACCTGCGTAACAACACAAACACCTTAATAGTACGTTCGCTGGACACTAGACCAAACCCCTGCGGGCATTCAAATCAAATATTTAAATATCAACAATTTTTTTATTTTATTTGTAAATAAAAGTAGAACCTTGTATTAATGACAGTCGTTGTCTATATAGAGACAAGTGTTAGCCACCTGTGCCACCACAAGAGGGAAATTGACACATGTGTCTTGTTTAGGTATTGACGTGTCCTTCTGAGTTTTTACACCAAAATTGCAGTTAACAAAAATATACAGACCAAAATCGCAGTTTGTCTGCGTAAACAAAAATATACAGACCCAATGCTACCGTCTGTGACTTAGGATAGCTATAGGCAAAGCTGCCATGACTGAAACTATGTAAATATAATAAGAAAAGAAAGCTAGTTCACCGAGGGTCGCTAGACTAACAAATCTGCAACTAAATTGGACAGAAAAAAACTGAAACCTGGAAACTTCAGTCCCTTGTCAGTCCTGGTTGTCTATGTATGTTGTAAGCCAGGGTGAACCATTGACTACATGTTGGGAATTTTGCGTCCGCAGTTGCGTCCGAGAGCACATAGAACATGATGTCCATTCGTTGGCTAAGGACTCACTGTGAGTGCTCCTGGTCCTCCTTCTTTTGTCTAATCTCTAAGAGGATGATGAGATGCTCCTCCACGAGGTCGTTGGTGAAATGTTGTGTCTGATCTTCCTATTCCTTTCCCACTACACTGTCGACCTCCGTGGTAATGTCTTCGGTTGTTACTACTTGAATCTCCAACTGCCAGCTTGGAGGAATCTCCTCCTCTACCTGGCAGCTTCCATCTCCATAGTCGGGGTCGCCTGGCTTGACGATGGGAGGGGCCAAGAGGTTGGTGGTTAGAGTGGGGCGCATGCCCAAGGGTGGCGCCTCCTGTTTTACCTTGCCTAGTCTGTGGAGTGGTGGGGGAGACGAGGGGTGATGAGCAGTGGAGGAGGTGGTCTCCAATTTTACCGGAGAAGTTCCATGGAGGGGAGCCGACTTCATTCTCTAGGTGGAGTGTCGTGGACTGGTAAAGTGGGCGATGAGTGCCCTTTGAGAGGGGGTGAGTCTGTTTCCTCGAGAGAGGGTGCCACTGTTACGGGCACCCCTCTTGGATTTTCCGTGCTCCCGGGGCATGCTGTGGGGGAAATGAGGATGGTCGAGGGGGGAGATGGAGGCTGGGAAGAGGTGTAGGGAGTGAAGGAGGGAGACAGAGAGGCCAAGAGGATAAATGGAGCGGGGGAAGCCGGGGAGGATACCTTTGGTACAGAGAAAGAGGTCGCAACGAGAAATAGCTTGAGAGTTTATGTGAGAGCTGAAGAACTTGGCAGGGAGGGTGCACCAGGTAGGGAGAGGAAGCAAGTAGGACTCCCGATAAAAGGTCTGACTGCATATCTTATCGCCATTGAATTGTGAGGTGACCTTTGTGTCGACCATTGAATCTTGAGAGGACCCCTGCATCCTCCTGGTATGCCTTGCCTGGCTAGTTCGCTCGCCCGAGTGCCCAGCCAGGCGCACTACCATAAATCCTCTCATGGTGTGAGCCATGGAGGAATAAATGCGTAGGGGTTGGCGACCGGGGTTATTAAATCCTCTAGCTGCTCAATGCCAGCTGTTCACGTGAGTTCTCCAGGTGGCACCCCATCCGGGTAATATTAACAAAATTTAAGGACATATCCCAAAAAACAATATATCTATTTTATCCACAAAAATACCCAAAATAAAGTTTGCTATCCCAAAAGTTGAAAATTATCCAATGTTGTCTTCATTACTGAAAATCATAAAAAAAAAACTTTAAAATCCATATTTGTTTCTTTGCGAGGCATATTTCCTCTTGTCACCACTGTTGAAATATTGTAACTACAAAGAGTATTCTTATCATTATTGATATATTATTTATAGGATCAATCCCCATTGTGGATTTACCATGTCGGTTATTGTAATAGGACCAAATCCCCTTTTGCGGATTGGTCAACAAACAATTATAATAGGAAGAATAAGAAGTCGGCCCCAACAGTTAATAAGAAGACCCAAAAATATAATAAAGGTGGGTTTACCCACCCAGTTGGAGAAGTCGGCCCTGCCAGTGAAGAGACACTTCACACGTGCCAAACTTGTATAAATAAAGGAGGCTAGCG
>ML781488.1:636460-653929 GCA_009831015.1 Picea engelmannii
AATAATCTTTTACGTGGAAGCATGAAGACACAGACTTAGAGGATTCCGTGGAAGGACTGGAGGGGGAAGCCACTACTTTTCCTTTGTCTTTCATAAGTTGCAGGATATCGATTTTTAATCTTTTGCTAGCGTGCGAGGATTGTACTGGAGAAACAACATGTGAAATTTGAACATTGGGATTAATTGGTGGTGGTAAAGGCAATGAAATAGTGGGCCAACCATGGTGGTGAGAGACATGCTGGTGGACAATTTCTTGCCAATTGTCATTAGCAGGGACTTTGGGCTGCAATGATACATGTGAAGGAACGAGAATGCCAGGAAAATTATGAGGCTGAAATGGGGGTCTGTCAGGTCGGGGATGCAAGATACCAGGTCCTTTGCTCAATAATCATTCAACAGTAATAACATAACTTACATGCAACAGGGTCAAGGAGGCACAACGCCACAATAATGAAAATAAATACAACCCACAGTCTAGGAATGGTTAGACTATGATTCTCGATATCAACTCCAATGCGTTAAAATCACTACAGGGTTCCATGAAGTGGCCACAAAAAAGATCCCTTCATAAAACATAATTCAAAATTGAAACTTCAATTAACAACGCTCCTAAAATCCTTTTCATTCTGGATCACAAAACTCATTCGACGCATATATAATTTACTCCCAGAGGTATTCCTTTCATACAAAATCGAACACACAGTAGGTCGTATCCCTTAAACTATGTTTTTCAATGCTGTCATTACCCCAATATTCCCACAAGACAGACTGTATTCTCAAACGAATGAGTAAGGTTAACATACATCCCAGTTTTGCACAACAAATAATCAACTAAACCCATGACTACAAATGAACACGAATTGTGCCTTCATCAAATTATGGGTTGGCCATCTCCACCATAATTCCCAATGCACAGGGTTCCATACACAACAATGGACAACAAGGTGGTAGGTGAAACTGGGTTAACAAACTGAGGGTTTGACCAGAAGGAGCATGGAAAGTTTAATTCTTCACAAAATTACACATTATTACTCATAGAGTAGTGACCAAGACGCGGGCACAATAGCCACGAAAACCACAACTTCAAAGACAGGTAGAGTGCCTAAATAACTCACAGGTAAGAAGCGGGGATAACTACTTCGAACAAGGAAGAAACCCAGAACAAGGAACCAAAGGCAAGGCAGGCTTGGGGGTTTCCCAACGATATTCTTTTCCATAACAAAAATGCGAACAACCATACACAAAAAAAGACACCATGCTTCTTTTCAATGCCATGATTCAAATACAACCACCACAAGAAACTAAAACCTTGCAAATGACCAATACACAGTCCGAATTCATTCATATAACAACTCTGGAAATTCACAGACCGTGAGCAAACAAGAGCCAACTGTTGACTTAAAGAGAAGAGAAAATGTTCATGGATGGAAAAGAAAGAAAACCCCATACCTGTGTAAAATTTGCAAAGGAGAAATGATTAGCTTGTATACCTTCTCCACGACCAAGCAAAGCGGAGAAACAACAACCAACAAGAGCAAATGCAAAATGACTAGGGTGGCGGGCTCGAGGTGAATTAGAGGGACGTGTATTTACTGCATGTCGCTTCTACATTCACGTTTTCATTCATGCCAGTATGAGCAGGCCCACTATTCAACTCATCAACCATTAACATTCAAATCAACTTAATGCAGGTTGATTATACCATAGTTTTCCAATATTCCAATTTTGCAAATGCGCCAACCCTTGCCATTATCCCTATTTCACATATAACAATACTTTTCTAGGGATACCAAATCATGACCAAACTTAAAATTAAACCAATGCACACAACACTTATTTAAAAACTCCAATGTGACATAACTCAAATACTTGCTAGGGATACCATGTTCCAACATTACTTCCAATTCAAACAATGCATGTACCCTTGTAGCATGAAGCCACCACATCACACATATAACTTAAGCTTGGAGTTTAGTTCCTTCCTCAAAATAAATGTAACATAATAATACTTGTGAGTGTTATATAAAAACAATACCAAAATTATATCGCCCCTAACATCATATTTGATTAATCATTCTGACAGATTTTTTAAACGCAAATAAATTGTAGGGATCATCTCAACCAAGTTGTAACACCCTGTTTCCCCTAGATTGTAAAAATAACTATACTGGCCAAGAACTGTGGCAAACCCAAAAATGTGAATGTGTGATGTGAATGGACCTTGTGAAAAAGGTCGATGAATGTGAATAATATTATGAATATATATTGCAGGACTGTTGAGAGGGGATATGCTGAAAAAGAGACCACGATGGCTGAAGAAAGGCGGTGGAAGGCACCTAGAATGGTGGCGTTAACTTCCACCAAAACCAATACCGTATTTGGACTTCACTGGCTCGGAGAACCAAGAGCGGCTCGCTGGCCCCAAATTAAATGACTCGTCAGGATTGGTAGGTAAAGGGCTCCTCATGAGTAATGAGGGATGGGGGTGAACTGCCCATCCGTAGAGTCCTCAGACCTGAGCACTGCAAGGAAAATTGTGCCACATGCAACCTCACTGAACAGAGAAAAGGCAGGAAGTGTGGGCGATCAAGGGCAGACGCGAGGGAAAGAGGAAGAGAACTCTGGAAAAATACAGAGTGAGTGATAGCAGAGAAGAAGGAGAGTAACCTTCGTTCTCAGTCACTGGCAAACAAAGACGCAGTCTCGCAACATCGTGGTCTCAGCTCGGGGGTGGCTAGTGGTAAATCCGTTGGGATTCGTTGAGCCTACGGTTGGGTGGAAACGAGCACTCCTCTCAGCAGTTGCAGTCACATCCGGTGTTATTTCTGATAAGTGTTTACATCTTGCATCTTGAAATTTATATGCTGACATGTATGCTCATAGCCTGTGCAGTTTGTGAATGGTTTGAGTATACGACTGTCTGTGTAGTGTTTTGATAAAAAATGGTGGTTGCATGCTTTTACTGGAAGGACCACGTATGGATTATGTTATAGATAGATTTGTATATATATATATATATACACACATATTGTATTAATTTGGACCTCAAGTCTGCTTTTGGGAGATCTATGTCCTTATTCGTCCCCAGGAATACCCAGAATAGACCTCCCCACAAAGATACCCTTCTTGGAGAGCTTACCAAGAACCTGGAAAAGAATTTGAAGGCGCAAGTCTTAGTAACCCTATACGAGGAAGAATGATCCTCTTGAAATCCTGAAATAACAACATAGGGATAGGTTTCGATCGACGGACGAGATCCCGTCGGAAGATCTACGATCATTCATGACCGTTAGGTTAGAGGAAGAAACAAGGACGTTACATGCCTTACCCCTTTTCCTTTATCTTTGTGAGTAGCGAAGAAATCGGGACCATAGATCCCCAAGGTCCGTGAGAGTATCTGGACCGTTGATTTTTCCACGTCCAGGGAGCAGTGGGAGAGTGCACAGCGTGGGACGATCTGAACCGTCAGATCTTAGTTAGAAAACTCGACAGCCGATGGATCTGTCAGGAGATACATGAGGGTTAAGCCCTCGTGAACAGGGGAGAAAGTCTCGAAAGAAGAGTCGGTATCGAGGTTTCAGATTTCCAGAATTCGGGAGTCTTGATGACAAGAGATCGGGACACTCCATGGTGGAAATCCCGAAATAGATCTGGTTCGTCCGATTAAGGGAGACCACGTGTCGCGAGATCCTTTCGGAGGATCCAAGGTCGGTAAAAACCGTTAGATGTGGGGAAGGAACGTGGACGAAAGTACCTTGACCCCTCTTCGCCTTTGCAAGCAATGCACAAACGTGATCCTCTCGAAGGTTCCAAGGTCTGTAATGACCGTTTGATTTGAGGAAGAGACGCAGACCTTAATGCCACAACCCTTTTTACCCTTGCAAGAGATGAAGGAATTGGGACCGTAGATCCCCATGGTCCATGGAAGTACCTGGACCGTCCATCTATAGAGTACACATGGCTGCTGGTAAGCGCTTCGACGTTTCGGCACCTGGGAAACCAAAGGGAAAGAACCCTTGTCTTCGCGAGTCGCGAAATCCCGATCACCGAAACCCCGAAATGGCGTGAGGTGTGAATGAGATTAAGGAAAGCTGGGATTTGATCATGACTGTTGATCATCCCAAAAAGATCTCCACCGTTGATCTTGGCTGAAGGTCGCCGCCATCCATTGGAGGGACACGTGGCTACCGGTAGACGTTTCAGCGTTTCGACATTCGGGAAACCAAAGGGCAAGAAACCTTGCCTTTGCAAATCGTGAAATCCCGATACCCGAACTCCCGACGTGCTTGGTAATAGAAAAGAGAAGTCCTGGAGGAATCTAAACCGTCCATCAAAGGAGACGCGTGGTGAGCGGTCAGAGTTTAGGGAAAAGTCCCAAAATCCTGTGGACCGTTGGATCCACACTCTTAAGAGTCGTCAATCTCTTACACGAATTCCCATAACGAAATTCAGAGATTTGAATGACAAAGAGTCTTGGAGTCGTTGCATTTCAAACTCTCGAATACCGAAACCTCGGAAGGATCCATACCGTTGAATCAGGGGAGGATTATGACCGTCGATCTCCCTTTGGAGGGAAACTTTGGAGACCTCAGAATTTTCGGGGATTTGAATGGGGAAAGGTAGAAGTCATGCATCGCAATTCCCCGAATCGCGAAAAGCCGATAAACACTTGGCTAGCTTAAGCGTGTGGACACGGAGTAGGGTCACGTGGAAAAGACCCCAAGCGGGAAGCTTGCCACTCGCTAGCCCTGTCGGGGTTCGGTGTTTCACTGTTTTTGAGCTTCAGGGTTTGCAGAGTCGAAAGACTCGACATTCTAGTAGCACTGAGTTGCGAAGTGCGAAGAGACGTCGTATTGGTTCGGCCCGTAGTCGTGACCCACAACCACATGGAGGTGAACATATGAGGAACTAGCTGACGCTAGACCCCTGTGAGTATTTCGGGGATTTTGATCCTCGAGAAATCGACGAAAATTTTGATTTTCGTAGTGGGTGTGTTACACAACTCATAAGCATGTAAAACATAACTACTATTTCTTCGTCATAGTCACAAAAGTTGTCGAAATTCTGAGGTCCTATGAGGCTGCCATCTAAGGTCTGTCCTTGACCTTAGTATGGCTGTCTTCTTTTGCTGTTTTAGGACATCAAACAATCATCCCACTTTCTGCTCAATGTTTTGAAGGTTAAGTTCTCTTTTAATGTGTCCTTGCAAGTGTTTTCTTATCTCAATGTTAGCACATGTAATATAACTTAAAACACATAACACTACCTCTAGATCTTTAACTTTAAAATGTTGATCTACACTTCTAAACATGCATAAATTTGACACATGTATTTTTGGTCAACATGACCCTTGATTAAACCCCCCCGAGGAAAACCAGTTTGGGATATATGTCTATATAATGATTATCAAAGAAAGAGATACAACAAGTAATACAATACAATGGAACCTATATACATAGCAAGCTCCTCATAAGCCTTTCCATAAGAACTAGAGATAGATGTGCGCAAACTCAGGTGCACCCTCTCCCTTTGTTGCTCTCTGCACTGAAGTGAAGCACTCTAGCTCCTCTTTGACCCAATGAAGAAATCCCTCCACAGGAATGTGCTCTCCTGTGCTGCCTCTCCACTGAAACTGTAAAAAATCGATTCCTCCAAGCAGATTTGCTACCAGGTAGCTGCCAACCCACTCCACTGGTGTGCCCTCCTCCTAGCAGATATGATCACCATCAAATAACAGAGGCCAAAGCTGGATATCTCTCACCATGAAAGCATGCACCCTCCCTCTAGCCTCCTCATGCAACTAACCTCATCTCAAGGCTCCAAGTCCTCCTCTCCTGGTGAGCAAATGAAAGAAATAAATGTGCCCTCCTCTAGTAGATGCACCCCTCCTCCATATAACATGCTCCCTCCAAGAAATATAAGCTAAAACTCCATGGATATGCTCTCCATGCAAGATCAAAGTAGCAAGAGCTTCCTCCTAAAGCTCTCAAGGGTTTCTCTCAAACCCTCATCAAGTGCGCCCTCTCCCTACTTGAGAAATGCGCCCTCTCCTCTTCTCCAAAAACTCACAAGTGAAGAATGAATCTCAAAAGTACACTATACCCTCCTTTAGCCTCCTTTGGCCAAGCCCTAAAAGATCAATGGCCTAGATTAGATCTATCCAAGTCTAATCAATGGGTGAGATCTCATCCAAAAATCTCACTAAAGAAACCCACTTTTCTTAGTTGCTTTATGTCTATTAATTCACCCACATTGTGAATTAATTGTCACTTTAATGCTTAAGTACATATTTCACTTTTGACTTAAATCTCCTAAGTCAAATTGAAATTAGACTCATAAAGCAAAGTACAAGGGTAATAGTCTTCCCCATTTGTGCTTAAAGACTCATAAGCACATGGTGACCACTTTCCAAGGTACCCAAATCTCAACAAAAGTTACACTAGGGGTCCCACTTATTAGTATATTATTAAATATAGTTAAATAATAAGTCATAAGGCATTTGCAACCATTTGCAAGAAGGTACCTATGTTGCGCTTTTGGGCATCAACAAACTGACGACTCCACAGGGAAATCTGTTTCCAACATATTAAGAACTTAGAAAGTTTGGTTTTGTCGATTGTGAACATAGATCAAAGAATTATTGACCAGAATGATTATGCAACAGGGGGAAAAGATGGTTTAAGGGAAATAATGAGACAAGATTTTGGGAATAACTCATGAAAAGTGGTACGTATGAGGGGGTTTGGTCTTGTATGCATAACATTCGATCAATCACAGTAAACATGTTTCTTTGTTTTAAGGAATTTTTTTTTGATATGGTCTTTTGAATTTCAGGATCGAGGGAAGAAAGGGATAGCGGAAAATAGGGAAGAAAATAAAATCATCTATCTAACAACAATACTAGAAGCAAAAAACAATTTCAGCGATGTCTACAAGGAGGACATCGTGACAGCTGTGTAAACTTTAATGTTATTGATCAACAATACTTACAAAATGACATTGTTGTGGCGAAACTGATCCAAAACTTATTTATGATAAACACAAAAAAACAACAAAAAATGAATAATCAATTAAACAAAGCAAAACAAAACAATGAAACATAAAATTATATACAACAGTGATTTCCACATGGCGTTTATCAATCAAGTTGGTTCCACATAATGTTTCAAGTGGGAACTATTTGTACTATAGGAAAACAACCACTCTTCCAAATCTTTTAAAAGATAAGAGTTTGCGCCTAGGACAAAAGCGATCTTGAAAGGACCTAGCCATAATTTCTAAAACTTCAAATGTCTTCCTTTGTCAGCATGGGCTGAGTCCCAAAGAAATAATTTCTCATTTACTTTAAATTTGACAGCTTTTGCGCGTTTGTTAAAATATTGTTTCACGGTTTGCTGTCTTCCTTTGTATGTTTTCCAAGGCAAACATTCTTTGTTCTTGTAAGGTTAATAGTGCATTTATCCTTTGAGGGACATTGAAAGAATTTAATTCTTCGATCTGTAGCATCAACCGTAGGGAAGAAAGTTCCAGCTCAGTAGGTAGAATGGATTCTTGACCATACACAAGCTGAAAGGGAGTGCAACCTATGCTTACCTTGGTGATAGTGCGATATTCCCAAAGGGCGTAAGTGAGGAGGGTGTGCCATTGACGAGGCTTATCTTCAATGAGCCTCTTGATGATCCTAACCATATTTTTGTTAGTATAATCGACTTGTCCATTTCCTTGAGGGTAATAAATTGATGAGGTGAAATGTTTGACCCCGAATTTAGCTAAAAATTGAGTCAATTTAGCGGAAACAAAAGCGAGACCATTGTCCGTAATAATCTCTAAAGGAATGCCAAATATGGAGAAGATATTCGTTTCCAAGAAATATTAGATTTATTAAAAACATAGATCCCTATTTAGGTGGGCTCTTTCATGCATCCCACGTGTGACTTCTCTCAATTCTCATGAATTAAATAAAACAAGGAAATAAAAAAATATATACAGGGGAACAAAAAAACCCCATCCTTATTCATTTATTTATCACAATTTCCCCGAGTTCCATTTCTCCTCCAAGTTAGGGTTTTCATGGATACTCTAGTTAATTCTCTTTCTTCCATGGTGAGAGTTTGTGCTTTTTAGTCTGGAATTATTGTTTGATATTTCTTTCTCACATTATATGTTGATTTGTTTTGTAGGTTTTAATAACTTTCTAGGTCAAGTCTCCTTTTGACTGTGGGATTCTTAAATTTGGGCAAAGCCATTTTACATTCACCTTGTTTTTATTTTTCTATTGGCAGAGTGTAACATCCCGCTCTTGCGAGCACATATTATTGACTTATTATTTGAGGACACTTGCATGCAAGTGATCCAGTTTTAGTATATGGTTGTTTGTTTTGCTTATGGATTCTTATGATGATGTTGATGGATTATGATGTTATGTTATTTGATATATATGTATTGACATATTCTATTGACAAGTTTCCCTTGAGTGTGCAGAACACTTGACAGATTAAGGATGTTGATGGAATCAATGGACCTCCTTGGACTCCGGATTGAGTCGGGGAGTAGATTGTCTTGGTTTAAGTATTTCATTTATGCATATGTGGCATATGATTGGGTATATTGTGATGATGTTTATGGATCATTGATAATGCTTCGTTGATGGATGCAGGATGACAATTTCTTGCTAATATGACTCACATAAGGAGTAAAGGGGCCATACAAAACAACCATATATTGAGGGAGAGGTGTTGCAACATCCTTGTCACAACCTACTAGCACTCCCTTCATGACTTGAATTGTAGGTTAACAATTACCTAGTTCGAGAGATCCACGATGCCGTGAGGGAAGACTGAACAGTCACTCATGGATTTTTCTAAGGGGCACGCAATAAGGTAGGGTTCTTATTCCTTAGAAGCCCTTAGTCTCTCACAAGGTTGCCTGAATGGAGTATTGACTCCAAGGGTTGGACAACTACCAAAACCAGTCAAAGGCGAGTGGCACCCTTGGAGCACAAAGTGTGTATTGAAGGGCACGTCGTGTAATTAAAATTTGAATCAAAGGAGAGTTGCACCCTTGGAGCATGGAGTGTGTCTTGAAGGGCACGTCGCATAATTAAAATTTGAATCAAAGGCGAGTGGCACCCTTGGAGCACAGAGTGCGTCTTGAAGGGAACGTCGCGTAATTAAAATTTGAATCAAATGCGAGTGGCACCCTTGGAGCAAAGAGTGTTTCTTGAAGGGCACACTGCGTAATAAAAATAAATTGAGCCAATGAACCTAGGTGCCTAGAAAACCTTGAATGATTTTTTACATCTTATAAAATCTTTAAACATTGCCGGATTTAATTAATTAATTAAGGATTGAAATTATTAATTTTATACCCCCAAACGAAAGTCTAAGCCTATTTGAATTCAAGCCTAAGTCTAAAGCTTGGTGAGATTTATAAAACTAATTTACAAATTAGATGAAATAAGAAAAAAGGTAAACCAACTTAAGAGATCAAGAGAGCTGGAACAAATATAAAGAATTAATACAATACACATGTGTGCATAAAATACCAAATTAGAAATTAAAATAAGAAAGGAATAAAACATAAAAGAATATGTAAGCATAGAAAGGTATCTAGAGTCTAGTTTAACTAGAGAACATTCCTATTTTAACTCAACTCCGTTTTAGAAAGACGTCAGTCATAAATGAGAAATAAATGGAATAAAATGACAACTAGGAGTGATTTTAGGAGCGCTTTTAGGATGGGTGAGAGAAATTGACTTTTAATTAAATTAAATTGTGGATTTACTTGTGCAACTAAGGGAGAACGAGTGACACGTGTATGGGGGAAATAACTCATAATTATATTTAAAAATAAATAAATTAAATGTGCAAATGACAAGTTGTCACTAAGGAAATTCTATAAAACAAATGGCTGAGAGGAGGAATAAATGACACTGGTTATGAGTAAGGTTATGCTGCAGAAATTTTCACTGGTTTTACTTGTGAGAGTTGGGATACCCAGCTTGAGAGAGAGAGTGGTGGCTCTACCTTGTGAGGCGAGCTGGGAGCTAGAGAATTCTGGTTGTGTGCACGTGGCTCCTTTGCGGCTCGGGGGGCTCATGGGGAAGAAGAGTACCCCTAACGTTCGCTGGGAGGTACCAGTGAAGTCTCAATGATTAACAAGCAGGCGAAGGCATATTGACGAGGTGCAAGCTTGGAAAGGACACGCGTTGGTTGCCAGTCAGATGCGCAACTCCACGACCAATATTTTCTGGTCACAATACTGCACATTTAATTATTTATGTGTTAACAAAAATTGATGTACTCTTCTAGATTTGAATATTGACGTTAATGGAGTTAGGCTCTGAATTTTTATAAAACGCATGCGTTCTTGGTGATATAATGATTGTATATTGTAATCTTATTATCTACAGTTTCTTATTGAAGTATAAATTGATGTATAAATCACTGGGAGCGATCTCAGTTTTGTTTTTGCCTATTATCTGTTGAGGCTTAGTTCGTGTGAGAATCTTGTTATGCTTGCGATTTTTACTATGAAACCTCTGCCCCTTTTTTCTTCTTCTGAAAAACATAGCCATGCCCCTGGTGCTTCTTCCCTGCTTTCTCTTAGAAAACCATTTGCATTTGATGTATACATTTCTCCCAGCCTTATGAGCCCCTTGGCATTCATTTACCTTCGATTTTCTCTGCGTTTTTTTAAACATGAGGTATTAACCTCGATGTTTTTCTGGAGATGATATCTGCCTTATTTTGTTGTCGAATGGATCCCTCATAGAGAGGTTTCCTCTGCGTTTATTTCTATGCTCGATGAAACTGGCATTCACCCCTGTATTTTTGTTTGGGATGGTTAACCCAACTATTGTCTCCTTGCTCGACGAACTTGTATTTCCCCTTTGCGTCTCCTTTACAATGCATTCTCTGCGATATTTTTGATGGATTTATTACCTCTCCGAATTGATAAAGACCTCTGCCTTTTGCATGCATCCTCTGCGATTTTTGATGGATTTATCACCTCTATGAATTCATAAATACCTATGTGTTTTGCATGCATCCTCTGCGATTTTTGATGGATTTTATCACCTCTGTGAATTCATAAAGACCTCTACGTTTTGCATGCATCCTTTGCGATTTTTGATGGATTTATCACCTCTGCGCCTTCACACTTTTGGCCAACGACTTAGCTTCATTTTTCACTACGTTTTCTTAAGGGTCAAGGCTCTGTGCCTTCACACTTTTTCCCAACAACTTAGCTTCTTTTTCTCTTCGTTTTCTGAGGAGTAAAGGCTCCGCGCCTTCCTTCCCTTGTCCATGCGTTTTTCCCTTTCCTTCTCTGCGTTTGATGTGTTAAATCACTTTCCCAACGTTTGATGACTCCACTCAGCGAGTTTAATTCTTGTTCTCTGTGTTGAAGAGACATAACTCGACGTCTTAATTAACTTGACCAACAAAATTAAATCAGTGCTCTGTGTTTTGGGGGGGAGACATAACTCTATGTCATAATTAACTTGCCCAACAAAATTAAATCAGTTCTCTGAGTTTTTTGGGGGGACACATAACTCGACGTCTTAATTCACTTACCCAAAAAAACTATATCAGTTCTCTACGTTTTTTGGGGGGGGAAGACATAACTCTGCGTCTTAATTCACTTGCCCAACAAAATTTATATCAGTTCTCTGCGTTTTTGGGAAGGTGACCCAACATCTGGAACCTTATTTTTGTGTCTAATCAATTCCAGGGTTTTCTTAATCCTTAACTAAACTGTAAGACACTTACCCCTTTGGTTATTCCGATCCATTAATGACATTATTAGACCCGTGGGAGATACTTTGGTTTATTCATAAATGTCTTGCAAAGGAGAAGATTCTTTTACAGATTCTCGCAACGTGTATTCATATTCCTCTTGTGGTCATCAAAATTGAATCTTGTTGAAAGTTTGAAATTTAACTTTAGAAAAGACAATTTTATATATAATATATGAATGAGTTTATTTGTTTATGGAGTTAAGATGTAAATGAAATTAGATTCTTACATAGAATAATATATATATATATATATATATAAGGGACTTCAATATGTTACTATAGATATGATGTGAGTTATGAGTAACGAGACAAATCATACTGCTATAACAATTAATTATATTTTTTCAAATTAATTAAGGGTAAATAATTAATTCCTTTCTTGAACTTAAATCAAAAGGGAAGGTAGAGTGGTTGAAATCTTTAATGGAATAAAGGTTGAGGTATAAAGGATTAAGTAATTAAGAATTCGTTGCGCTATGGAATAATTGTGGATGTGTAATGACTAAGTAAATGGATTCTCTGGCGCCATTGAAATAATGTTGATACCAGATTGATTAAGTAATTATATTCCTTTGCACCTTAAATTTAATTGATAATTATTTTGCACCATGATATAAAAGCGATGTATGAATGGTCATGTGTGTAGTTTACTTCTTGCGCCACTAAAAATGTTATGTATAAATGATTGAGCGTTTGATTTCCCTTGCGCCATGGATGATGCTGATGATTAATTAATTAGATTGCTTTGCGCTATGGACTAATGATGATGCCTAAATGATTACTCTTTAGATTACTCACGCGCATTGTAACAATGTTGATGTAAGATTTCCTAAGTGCTTAGATTAATTGCACGCATTGTAATGATGTTGATTTATGTTTAATTCAATAATTAGATCATGCGAGCACCTTGAAAATAATTTTGATTATTGTTGAATTCAATGATTGATTAATCGCGTGCCTTGAAGTAAAGTAGATGTCTTCTTTTGCACCTTGAAAATAAAATAAAGTTGATTACATTGCGCCTTAACTTATGTCGTTGTATGATTGATTTAGTAATTAAATTTTCTTGCACCTTGGAATTTATGTGATGTGTGATTCATTATTAGAACACTATTGCGCCATTGATTATCATTGACATTGTTGATTTAGCTAGTTGGTTTTTGGACTTGATTACGTTAGGGGATGTAGGCACCTCCTTGTTCCTCTGAACAATTGTCATCCATGAGACCTTAAGTGGTCAAAATCAATCGGATGAATTCTGGGCTTGAGCGTTGCTTATGTGTATGGGAGGTCCTAACCTTGCAAGGTAGGTTGGGCGTGTAGTTTCTCTATGTTATCTTATGTGATGAGTTGATCTTGCGTCGTCGTTTATGATACTTGTTGATTTGTGTCGTTATCTAATAAGATTATGTGTTAATTATGTGTCATTACTAATTTTGATTGATGTGTTGGTTGTGCCGTTATGGATTACGAGGATGAGTCGCTTGTAATCCTTTTAATTATGATGTCAATGATTAGACACTGCTATAAATGATGTGTTGACGTTAATTTCCTAATGCAAAAAAAATTAAAGAATTCCCTTTTGTGCTTCGTTTTTCTAGTCGTAATGGAGGTGTCGTTACACCGAGGGTTCTTATTTATCAGGGTCGACCATTTATGGTTAAATTATTCATGGCTCTGCCCTTTGTTTTCCTGGTTTTGTCCCTTTTAAAATTCGTGCTGGAATTGCTATTAAAGAACTTGGCCCTCTACTTGTTATCTTCATTCTCTGTGAACTTTTCTTTGGATTCGATGGGTTAAGGCTCGACCCACTCTTTTCTCTGCACATGAGGGTTCACTAATGATTGTTGTAAGTTTGATGGTAGTCCATTTTAGTGCCTAGGTCGACACCTCATTGGGCATGGATTTTGCCTGAAAGGGAAATTGCAGACACTCAGCCTTCAATGAATGAATTATTGAATGGGATTTCTTGTGATTGAAGGTTTCTCACAAGAGTGCTATTGGAAAGGCTGTGACTGCTCTGTATAAATAGTAAGGGAAAGTTCCGGTTAAGATTAAGATATTCTTAAGGTTGACTGCATTTTTTTGTAGTTGATAATCTGATCGCCTTTCTCATTATTTAGGGTGCATCTTAGTTCTTTCCGATTATCTGTTCGATGGGAAAAGTAGGTATTTCAATTTCTCCTAACTCCATTTTCTTTATGTCAGCGGATGAAAGAAATGGTCAAAAATCATGGTTGGCCCCTTGGGGTTCGACCATGGTCGCCATGGCTCACTGCCCCAATAGACTGCGTGGCCATGGTGCATCACGCTCCCATATTTTAACTAAGACAATTTATTTTATTTTATTCTTTTAATGACGCTCCTTTACATCAATGTTGGGTTTGATGGTGATTTGTGAGTTGAATTTAATACAGTATATGTCAACTCAAACTTATTGTAATTTATGTGAATGTACAGTTGGGCTCCATTTGGAAAGGTACAAATTACACATAATAAATAAAACCTAAATTTCCCTTTTTTAAATTTATTTCAAACTTAAAAATAAAAGATTATGTTGGTTTGATGTGCTTTTATGGTTTTATTTTTTAATTAGGAATTATTTTATGTTTAATGTTTAAGTCGATATATATAAATATTTGTTTTGGTTGGAATATATATATATATATATATATATATATATATATATATATAAAAGATTATGTTGGTTTGATATGTTTTTATGGTTTGATTTTTTTTTTCTCACAAGAATTAAGATTTATTTTATGTTTAATGTTTAAGTTAATATATAAATATTTGGTTTGGTTGGAATATATATAAAAAGTCTTTTTTTTTTTTTAAATTTTAAAGATATTGATTTATTTATAGATATATGTATTGAAAATCCAATTTTTCTACAATAATAAATCTATAATTTATTTATTTATTTATTTTTATTTTTAAAGAATTACTTATAACTATAGTATACAAATTTCTTAAAATCCATTTTTTATTTAAATATTTTATGTTTCTCAAATCTCTTAATTTTTACTTCTTTCTTTTTCTTTTGTTGTTTGAACAAGTGAACAAGTTCACCCTCCATGGACATGTACATTTCAGGATTTTGTTTCTACTTTTCTATTAGGGTTACATACATGTTTCTTCATGGGTTTGTAGATTTTTATTTATTTTATTTGATTTTTGTCATGCATTATGAAACTTGATTCTAATTGTTGTTTTTTTTATTTTTTCTTGTTGTAGGAAGAACAAACTCTCTTCCATGCAACCGTTGGAAGCTATAAAGATGCACTATTTCCGATTTGTTGAAACATAGAGTGGTCTCACTTAGGCTATGAGTTTCTTTTCTTCTAGTTCAATGCTATTGTAAACCTGGAAACTCATTCAAGACTATTGTAAACCTAAAAACTCACTGTTTGTCTTTCTGTAGGCTACATATAGATGTAATAAGGAACCTAGTTCCCAATCTAAAATTGTAAGAAATTATTCTTTATGCAATAAATGTCAGAGATATTTTTCCTATAAGCTTTGTTCATTTATTTTATAGGCCTTGAATTTATTTGTTCATTTATTTTACAGGCCTTGAATTTATTTTTCAGAAATTTATTTGTCTTCCATCTTTAAGTAGCTACACTATAAATATGAAATTTATCATTCTACATTTTTTCTTTCAGGAAGGAATTTATCTTAATTTATTTATAACAATAATACATAGTACACCTCTCGCCATCTTCATATTCTTGAGAAAAGTGCTATGCAATTTTACTTTCTTTAGCTATAAGACTCAAAATTAATATAATTTTGTTTGCATGCAACAACCTTCTAATAAAATTGTACATTTTGTTTATGCTTCAGATATTCTGTTTTCATTTTATTTTTGTTTATTGTACACACAAACAAATTTTTGTGTATGCAAATCTTGAAAACTACAAGCAACCTTTTGGGCATAACATAAATCAACCTCTATTTACAAGTTGTAATCCTTATTAAGGGATTTTAAGGTTATATAGGCAATGGGATATCTATTTCATTCCCTCTTAAATATGTTATTTTAAATATACTATCTCATTAGTATTGATTTAGAGTATACACAAAGATGATGGCCCTTATAGTCTTAGCGTTTGAGCCTAAGCTCTGATACCAAATGTAGCACATAATTAAGAGATCCTCACCAAGAGATGATACTAAATAATATTTGATAATTTAAGCACATGCATTAAGGGTAAACAATGTTTTTTGCTTTCATTGTTGGAATAACCTACAACATAATGATAATTTTTTTACATTTTTTTTTCAATGTTAAATAGTCCAAATCTGAATCCAAAAATACAAATCTGAATAAAACGATGAGATAAATACAAAATTAGGTGAATCATTTTTAGAAAAAAAATGAAAATTGATGAATCTTTTTTTTTTGAAGAAAAACATGGAAAATTATCCCATGAACGATATATTGCCCCTAAAATTTTCCCTATTACTTATATACTTATAGTTATTTTACTCTCATGCTTTTCATTATGCTGTTAATCCATAACATATTCTCTATAGTTCATTAACACTCATCATATTGTATTTTCTTATTTATTGTTCTTTTTAAACATTCCAATTGTCATTATACCTCCTACCACTTTTTGTTTAAGTACATAATCAATTCTTAACTTAACTTATACCTTACATTATTTGTAAACTCATCATCCCCTTTATAATTTTATTTTTATTGTGCTTACTCCAACTACCCTCTCTTACTTTATAATACATTTTTTACCTCTTCACAATCTATTTATTATTTAATCTAAAATATGACCATCATCATCATCATCATCATACTTTCATACCTTGTATTATCTCATTTAACCATGCCATGATATCATATCTTCACAATTTTTTTTCTTTTAATTTTCCTCATGTTTTGGCCCACTTTTCTTCTTTTCTTGTTTTTTTACTACACTTTTATATCTTTATTGTTTTTTTACTACACTTTTATATCTTTATTGACATTGTTACTTTATCCATTGTTACACATCCCAATGCTATGCACTTTATTTCCATTTTTACTTTATTCAAGACTCTTTATTTCACATTTCCCATTATTATGTGTCTTTATTTGTTTGCTATATTTTCATCACCATCTCTTCTATGTTGTATCTTATATTAATTACTTTATCACTCATTTTTATTTTATCATTTATGTATGTTTTATTTTAAAGATATATATATTTTATAGATATCATAATCTTTCTTATTTATCTAAAATCTCATTTTTCTACAATAATAACGCCGTAATTTTAGTTTTTTTTTGTTTTTTTTGTTTTTTTTTTTAAGAATTACCTATACATATAATGTTCAAATTTGTAGGAGTACATTTTTTTATTTAAATACCATAATTTTAGTTTTTTTTTAAAGAATTACCTATTCATATAATGTTCAAATTTGTAGGAATCCATTTTTTATTTAAATATTTTATTTTATAAATTTTATGTTTCTCAAATCTCTTAACTTTTACCTCTTTTCTTTTGTTGTTTGAACCGGTTCACCCTCCATGGACATGGACATTTCATGATTTTGTTTCTACCTTGCTACGAGGGTTACATACATGTTTCTTCACGAACTTGTAGATTTTTATTTATTTTATTTTATTTTTGTCATGAAACTTAATTCTAATTATTGTTTTT
>ML781488.1:659035-690040 GCA_009831015.1 Picea engelmannii
GACTAAACTCGACACCTTTGGTCCCTCTTGCCCAGCTCTTTTTATTTCCCAAGTGATCACGGGCCGTGACCCTGCGTTTATTCTTAAAGGCGCCTTCGGCGTTTCGGGGTTCGTGGATAGGAAGGAGCAGACCCTTTCTCTTCAAATTTGCGATGGGCAAAATGCCGAGAGGGCCTAATGGGTGCCATGCGCCCCTCTCTGATCTGACGGTCCTGAACTAATTCGATAATACTGTGGGCCTGAGTCCGGGACGTCTTCGTCGCTTCGCGTCTCAGGGATATGAAAGAGCGGCTCCTCCCTATTCGAAGTCGCGATGGGCGAAAAGCCAGAGAACCTAATCGCGCACCGTGTCCCTTCAGGATGGGCGGCTAAGATCGCTCTCGACTCTTCGGGACCCGTCTCACTAAATGATAAACCTTAGCACCCCTCCTCCAGGCCTGCTCCTTTGTGACCAGGCGCCAAAACCATGGGCCCGACTTTGGGTGCTTTCGGTGCTTCGGGGTTCGGGGTTCCGAGATGTGAGATGACGAGGGACTTTTACCCTTCGAACTCCCGAATGTCGATATGCCGACGTGACTAGATCTTGCACCATGCGTCACTGGATTAGACGACCCAGATTTAGTCTTGAAATATAGGCGCTTTCTCTGACGCTATATCTCAAGTAACTTGGTAGCCCCAAAATCCCGATGACCGTTGATTTGCTTTGTCGCTTGATCCTTGCCGTTGAAATCAGACTGCTCGCTCGCTTGATTTAAACCCGAAATGGACTTCTTCTGTGAGCTGCGCTCGACGCTTATGGCTGCGGCCTTTGAATAAAACTCATCTGATCGGTTTTCAAAACTCCACTTCTATGCGTTTACACCAGAGGCCTAAAATCGAAGAGGAAAACACCCCTATACAAGAAATGTTGCTAACAGGTGGGACCCCCTTGTTACACTTATGGCACTATGGTGGATAAGCAACACTTATATTTTGTTTGCTTATGTGATGGTAGCAACACAGTCTTCTATAGTTCATTTGTTCCAGATCATGGTTTAAAATGTTACGATGATATGTGTTGATTGGATGATTAAAACATGGCACTAAATGGATTTGATGATCTAACATAGAATAAAATAATGTTGCCCTCATGGATAAAAGAATTATACTCGGGTTCTAATGTTGTGTATTGTTATGACAAGAATTTGGGTGATCTCAACCCTTGATACTATGGTCATGGACATTGTATAAGTTCATGTTGGGTTGTGTTCCCATCAAGTGGTCATTTGAAGAAGTTTAATATTACCAAGGGGTGCGCACTTTACAAAAGTGATATGGCGAATGTTTTTTTGGTTGATTAATGGTGTAGTGCTATGGTGAATGGGCTTGGCTCGTACTAAGAATTCAATGAAGTTGGAAGGGAGAAGTGACGTGCATTTACTGCACGTCACTCAAACTCCCCTTGAGCCTGTCACCCTAGTCATTCTTGCATTGTTTTGGCTCTGGTAGTTGTTGTTGCTTCGCCTTGTTCGATTGTGAAGGAAGTATACAATCTTAGTTTTCTCCTCGTGTAGACTTTTCCAGGTATGAGTTTTCTTACATTTCCATTCATGAGAGTTACTTTGCCCTTTGAATCAAATTTTGGTTTTGGTTGCTCGTGGTCTGTGTGATTCTCAAGCTGTTATGATGTTTTGAACTGCGTATTGGTGTTCGCGTCCTTGGTTTCTTATGGTGGTTGTTCTAGACTGTTGGCATTTTGAAAAAAAAATGTCTTGGTGCTCTTACTGTGTGTAATCCTTCGCATAGAATTGTTGAATACAGATTGCATTTGAGCCTGCTTTGCCATGGCTCTGTATTCAGGTTGGCCTATCTGTTGAAATTGGTTATCATAGTCTGCCAAAGCTATGGGATTTGTGAATGCCCCACCTTTATCTCAATATTATTGGTCTCTGTGGCTAGTGTACACACACCACATTTCGACCTTGTGGGTTTCAATGTGAACTAATGGAAGATTAATGTATTTTGTCCCTTGCCCGGGAAAAACCCTAAGCTATTAGCTTGCTTTCTATGACCTCACCGTTGCCTGGTAAACATTACACAATATGAAGATAATGCTACCCAGAAGTTGATAAAATCATTATGCATGTTTTTTGGTCGGGCATGGGTTTATACTTGGTCGTTCATTTTGCAGTGTTGTTAAAAGGGGTTGGCTTCATTTGTTTTTCTGTTGGAGGTTGCAGTCTATTGTTTTGGAGACCCACACAGTCGAGGGCAGTGTTGCATGTTATTGTTCTGTGGTAAGTTATGATATGGCACCTACATAATGAGTTGTTTGCGCTATTCAAATACCAAACCCTCTGGTTGAACCACCATTCTTACCTTCCACTTGCTGTCTTAAACCCTAAATATTACATTGATATCGTTTTTGCTCTAGTTCGATGGTTGATGGGAGCACTGCACATGCTCGATTACTTGGGCACGATCTTCTTGGGTCCTTTGTTTGGTAATTCCGGAAGAGATCTGTACCCACTTATTTATTTGAAGCTTGGGATCAAAGTATTGAATGTTATTTTGGTTCAATCGTTATGTTGATTATATAAAAGTGACATGTGTGTGTGAAATGTTTGAAGCCCGAATAAGAGTTATAACGTCCAGATTGATTGCATTGGACAATGTTTAAATAAATAATGGATATGAATTGTTGTAAACATTGTGCGTGTTCCTGTTGGTTTTACGGGATGAAGCATTGGAGTTAATGTTATGATCGTGGCTCAAAGGATATTATAGTTTCTTATAGCGATTGCAATGTTGTTCGTTATGACTGTCATATAATGATTATGTGGATACAATGGTTGATGTGATTAAATAATTCTGGGCATATAGATTATTGTATAAAATAATTTGGAAGCCAACAAGCAAATTTGTCAAAGAAAGTACCACTTCGATTTTATTTTTTTGAAAAGGGAACACTATTAAACTTTGAAGGTCCGGGCAGAGATATATTTTGATTGCATGTGTTGATTTATTTTCAATTGAACAGTATCCATATTGATTCCCTGTCATTCTATCATTTTTCGCTCATTACATTCCCCTCATAATTTCGATTTCACTTATTGCATCCATGTTCTGTGAAATAAATTTAAAAGGAAAAGTCTGTGTAAAAGCAACATAGCAAGGGTTGGTGACTGATATTTTGATATTTTATTACACAGTAAATTGTTTGATTAATTGCTGAACAATATTCGTGTATTAATCCCCTATCATTATACCACTTTTCGCTAATTAAACTCCCTCCATATTTCCCATGAACCCTATCACCCCCTGTTCACTCAACGATTAATGAATGGTTTGTTATGGATGGATTTGCATGTATCTCGTGTCAATTTTTGAGCCAATTTTTTATTCATGTAAGCATAGTGTCATCTATGGTTTATTAAGAGCTTCATTACTAACGAACTGTTGCTATAGGATTAGCTTTTTCAGTAGGGGAAACAATGGAAAAAATAACAGAGGTAGGGGAAATTGGAACCGAGGCGATAGAAGGTCTAGATTTTCTATCCATTTTGACGCTGACCCTCAAGAATTGAACCAGTTGTTCCAAGATGGGTTTTTTAATTGGATTGGTCATGGAATAGTGCACCCTCGACCAGAAAGACCCCCTTTCCATCCTCCTTAGAACATCCTTGGCATTCTCGTTTCTCCACATGTGTCCTTGCAGCCGAAAGTCCTCGCAAATGATGGATGGCAAGAGATCGCCAACTCGCCTTTCTCTCACCATCGTGGTTGGCCCACTATGTCATTGCCTTTGCCACCACCTGTTAATCCCAATGATTAATTTCCATGATCCAGATTGCAGACAACGATCCCAGAGATAATGATCAACATTCTCCACAAACAATATCCCCCTAGATTCCTCCCCCCTCATCATTGCTCAACTAATTCACTTGATCAACATGGTTCATCCAATGATGGTGGCTCAACACACATGAGGTACATTAGTCATTGTTTCATACAAAGTGTTACATTTAATGCATTAAGCATTTAGGTGAGGATCACAGGTTGAATTTAGATAATGGATCATGATGCTTGGAAGTTAGGTTTTTTTCCTTGTTTCACCTTGGTGGTCATTGCATGCATCCTAGTCCACTATTGTTACTCTTCGAGAACAAGGGTACTACTGGGAGGCATTGATAGGGGTAACATACCATTCCCATCCATACTTAACACATCCCATCCATGTTCCTTCTGTTGTCATATCTTCTGGGAGTTTATGTTACTTGTATCCCAAAAAGGTCCATACATTCATCCTCCTATGAGAAGAAGGGGCTTGAATGCCCAAGGTTGATGCAACTGGTAAAATAATGGAAAACGAAATGGGATGAAAAGTGATAAATCAAAAGCCAAAGATCAACTTGAGCTCTACCCCCTTGCTATGAGGCCATCACCCCAAGTCATAATGCACTGAATGCATATCAAAGTAAAAGGACTTAATTGAATCCCAGTTAAAAAAAATGCATAAACATAAAAAGGGTATTTCAAAGATATAAATGAATATCAAAAGGAAAGAATAGGGGTTTGGAAAGAAACAATGTTGAGGAAAGGGTAACTCAAAGCACCAAGTGCTCCCTCTACAAAGGTGCTCATGGAGATGAACCCACACGTGGCCTTACGTGTCAATGACACCATGACCATGAAGTGAACTCCATGTTACATCATTCACCTATACTTACATTTTGATGGGTTTCTTGGAAACCACTCATCTACTTGGGTATTGGCACACTTAATAGGGTCTTGTGATGGTCCTCCCATACCTAAACTTGGTAAATTGCATAAAGTATTAAACTAGTGTGAAGTTTAAAGAAGATACCTAATGTGAATTGCTTACATAGATTTTTTTTTATTAAATTATGGCTTATCTTTTATGATTTTAATGACTCTTGTATCCATGATGGTTGGTCTCACTTGACCTCTCTTAGCCTTGCTTGATGATGATACATCCCTAGATATGGTCCTATGAAGGACATCTTAATGCTTCCACCTTGGAAATTGCACATTGTGTGGAGGATGTTGGGCCTCTAATGATGAGCGTTGAGTTACCTGATGACTCGACATGCCTTTCCACACTTCTTGACACCTCTTGGACTCGGGACGTTTCACTAATGAGGCGGGATGTTGCAGATGCAACTATACATGCTACATGGAGCCTTGATGATGTGATGTACCCTTTGAGGATGTTATGGCTTGGATTGATGATGTGGCATGTGGTGATGATGGTATACCCCTTTGGAGGGATGATGGATCCCTCCTCCTTCATGATGTTGACATTTTCACCTAGGACGTTTCACATCTAGAGGATGATGTCATGCTTGGAGTGATGTCACTTTTGCTTGAGCTGACCTAGCACATGGGTGATGAGTTGACACCTTGTTTATGATGAGATGTGACCCTATTGGTGAGGGGACATGAACTTTGATGATGCTTTGCACCTTTTTGGGATGGATGTGACTTTTGGAGCCTTTGTACCCTTGAGGAGATGACTTCACCCTCTTTTTGTACTCTATACTCACATGTGTGGCTTATTTAGAGGACATTTGGATGCTTTAGCATTATATTTTCATTTTGGAGACATTTTTGGGGGTTGACCTAAGACCTATCCACCTTGTATCGTGGATTTACATGTTTTAGGGGCTTCATAGGAGGATATAACACTTGGGTATCTCATATATATAGAGGCAGTGCTCCATTTTGAAATCATAACTCAACTTGTGGAGAATCATCACTACACTTGTCTTTTATCTTTCTCTTTCACTATGGATAACTTATGTGCCTTCTCTTGGAGATGATCTTCATGTGGACTCTTTTCAAGTTTCGTGGATGATTTCATAGTTAGGGTTTCTTGGATGCTCATTGATTTACATAGTAAGCACTCTTTCCAAGTCTTTGATGGTTTATTTCTTGATGCATTAAGTGAATGTTTTATCAAAGTGGTTATAATTGCTTGATATCTTGTATTTTCTTAAATAAACCTTGTATTCAAACCCTAGGAAGGTTTGTAGTGGACTACCTTCCCTTGTAATCATCTTGTTGAAGCGTTTTAAAGGACATCAGGATATTTCTAGGGTTTGTAGTGGACTACCCTAGTCTTATTCTTATAGGCTAAAATTCTAGGGTTTATAGTGGACTACTCTAGGGTTTTAACCAAAATCCATTTGATCTCTTGCTAAAGGTTGTTAGAAGACATGGGATGACCTCTTAGGGTTTATAGTGGACTACCTTCAATTTCTCTTGTAAATAAGTAACACTTGGGGTTTGTAGTGGCCTACCTTAAGGTTTAGTTCTTAGGTCTTCTTCTTTCCTTTCCTCTCCAAGAAAGCACATGTTTGACTCCATATGCCTAAGGAAAATAGACAACACTAGTCTCTTTCTCTTGTGAGTGACATTAAAACTTATTTTCCTTTCTCTTTGTCAATTTTATGGTTAGATTAGGATTTACCCTCAACTTCCAACCTTTCCTAGCTTGATGTCTAGGGTTTTAGACCTTGGAATATACCTTGACATCATTTATTGCATTATTGTTATGATTTTCAGCCTCCTTAGGTTTGACATCTTGGAAATTTTAGGGTTAATTCATGTCATTTACATTTCAACAAGAATTTGTGGCCCAAACCTTAGTTTAGGATGGCATTTTCAACCCTCTTTCATTGCATGTTTATTGGTTTAAGGGTTGTTTTATTTCTACTGTTGTAAATTGGTAAATTTATGAAGTAATCATCTTTGAATACAAGTTTTATGACAACCATATCATTCTTATTGATTTGTAGTGTTTGGGGCATTTCCTTGACTAGTTTTGACTTAGTTAATATCATTGATTGTTCAAGGAACTTCATACTTACAAATATGAAAGATATTTGATCCAGGTGGATATCGGTGGGCACCCACCTTTTCCAACTCGCTCAAAACAGTTTTCTGACAATTTTGGCAATTTACTATTTTTAGCAGTTTTTAACTTCCGGGACCATTTTGAGGGCCTAAATGAAGGTGTTTCGAGATCGAGCTTCTCAATGATAGGTGAAGGCTTTGATTGAGCCCCCAGAATGAATCTCATCGACGATACCGTTCCAACGGGCTATCGTGCACCTAAAATGGAGATCGTATGAAAAAGTTACGACCTCGGGAAGTTGATGTACGAACTTACCCAAACAGGGCCCACATGACTTTTGGCGCTTCATCTCCTAGGGTTAGGTTTTTGGATGTCTAGGGTTTTTGACATTCTTGTTTATTTTAAAAAGGCCTTCAAAGCCTCATTGTAATCATCTTCTGGTGAATGAGCGCAACCGTCACATCTCTTCTTAGAGATAAGCTGTCACCATTCCAACAAGCTTGTTTTTCGCTGCATTTTACAATTTCAGCTTATTTCCTTATTGAATAGAACCAATTTTATTGTATCTCTGTTATTCTGTGTTAAGCATATTTTAATAATCTGTATTCATTTCATTCTGCTCATAAAATCTGGATCAGTGGTATCAGAGTGCTCTGCTCCTTGTCGTTTTAATGCATGTCCCCTACGAGGTTAGGGTACAAAGAATTGGGTCTCGAGCTTGTTTCTCTTGAGGACAAAAGCTCTCACACGCCCAAGCGACCTCTCATGGCAGGAGAAAAGAAAGATGACGAGACAAAAGATCCTTTCAAAATGTTGCTTGAGGAAGTCCTCACGCAACAGAGGAACGAGATGATGGATAGTTTCGCGCAAATTCTTCGGCGACTACCAACAGACGACGCATCTTTCTCTAGCGGAGGCGCCGCCCCCTTCAAGGTACAAATCAACTTCGATATTCCTATATTTGAAGGTCAGATAGATGGAGATGTTGTAGACAAGTGGTTGAATCTACTGGAAGGGTATTCTTCTGTCCATAACTTTTTGAATAGAGAAAAGATTACTTTTGCACTCCTCAAAGTCGTTTCCCATGTCAACGATTGGTGGGAAACTTTCTGCGAGCAAAAGGAAATAGAGGAACCCTCATTAGGTACAGTGGAGGCCACCTGAGAATCCTTCAGGGATGCTATTAAGGAACAATACTACCCTGTTGGAAGTTATGACGACTTGTATACCAAATGGACCACACTGCGGCAAGAAAGAGATCAAGCAGTGCCATAGTTCACAAATATATTCCATACCTTGCGCACCAAGCTGGGTATCAAAGATTCAGAGCGACATCCGGTGCTCAAGTATCGCGGTGCTCTGCATAGATACATCTAGACCGAAATGTAATTTCTGGACATCTCATCCTTGGGCGCGGCCTACCAATATGTCGTCAAAATCGAGCAGAAGCTCAAACAAAAGACACGACAATTTGGGCCTGGGAACCCCTCACAACAAAAGCCAAGAAGGGGCGGCCCCAACCCACAGAACAAAGGACAGAGCAAAGATGGACAGTATCAGAACAATCAGTCCAAGCCGTAAGCAAAGAAGGACACCAGAAAGACAAATAAAGATACCGAGAAGTGGTGCGACTTCCATAAGAGCCCTTGGCATAACATTGCTGACTGTCGTTCAAAGCAATCGCTGGTGGCTGAATTGAAAGCCTTTGAATCAGATGCGGGTTCTGACTCTGAGTCAAAACCAGAAAGGGGAAGACGAATCATTGACGTGGAACCTAGTGCCACCGTTTCTACCACCAAGCTCCAGCTTGGTGAACCAGACGAGCTAGAAGAAGGCGAGCGCCTCTTCCATTCACAGATGTGGGTAAAAGACACCTCGTTGCACTTCATCGTTGGTAGTGGTAGCGAGAAGAACCTCATCTCAGCAAAGGTCGTCAAGCGGCTGGCCTTGCCGATAACACCACACCCACAACCCTACAATATTGGATGGCTCCACTAATGAAGCGATCTCTGCGTCAGCCAACAATGTCGATTGTCATACGACATCAAGCCCTTCAAAGACAAGGTATTGTGTGATGTTGCTCCTCTCGAAGTTTGTAATGTTCTTTTGGGCCAACCTTATTTATGGAAACAGCATGTTGTATATAAGTCTAGGCCTTGTAGTGTTATTATTACTTTGAACAAGAAATTGTACAAGATACCCAAGGCAGTCCCTCTTAGTGTTATTTCCTTGATCTATGCCAAGCAATGCATGAAGGTCATCTCTCAGACTGAGAAATTTGTCTTCTTCATGATTCGCTCTCTAAGTGAGCGAAAAATCGCAACCACATCCAGGGCCTCCGCGATCGATCTCTCCACAAAACATAAGTAAGTGGATAAGGTCGTGGAAGAATACTCAAATATCTTCTCCTCTCCCACCAGGGTACCTTTGCACTGCCAGGTCAAGCATCCCATCGATCTTACCCCAGGCGCACCGCTACCCAATGGGCTAGTCTACCACCGCTCTCTGTTAGAAAACAAGGAGATTAAGAGGCAGATCCAAGAACTTCTCCACAAGGGGCACATACGTCCCAACTCATCGCCTTGTGGGAGCGTAATCGTGCTGGTGCAGAAGAAAGACAAGACCTAACGAATCTACATTGATTACCGGGCCCTGAATAAAATCACAGTCCGAAACTGGTACCCGATTCCCCAAATCGACGACCTCCTTGATTAGCTCACGGGGGGCAAATACTTCAGTAAGATTGATCTAAAGTCTGGCTACCACCAGGTCCCAATAGAACAGATAGATGTATGGAAGACTGTCTTCAAATCAAAAGAAGGTCTTTTTGAATGGTTGGTCATGCCCTTTGGTTTGACAAATGCTCCAACAACGTTTATGAGGATGATGGACGATATCCTACGACCTTTACCAATACTATTGTAGTGGTGTATCTGGATGACATCCTCATCTACAACAAGACCTGGGTGGAACACTTACAACATATTCAACAGGTTCTGCACATCCTGCGACAACACAAACTATATGCAAACTTGGAAAAATGCTCTTTTAGCATGGACAAGGTCCATTACTTAGGCTACATCGTTGATTGGCATGGTGTGCATGTGGATCCAGCCAAGATCCAGGTCATTTGTGATTGGCCAGCCCCAACCACACTCACTGAACTTTGGAGCTTCTTGGGCCTTGCCAATTTCTATTGCAGATTCGTGTTGGGATTCTCTCATATCACATGGGCCTTCAGCCAAGTAACCAAGGGTGGCGATAAGGCAAAATTTGTGTAGGGCATGTCCCAACAACAAACCTTCAATGATTTGAAGAAGCATTTGTGCTCATCCCTAATACTTTCATTACCAGACCTGCAACATCCCTTTGAGATCGAGACAGATGCTTCATACTATGTTGTTGGTGTAGTTCTCACTCAAAACGACCACCCCGTGGCATATCATAGTGAGACACTATCAAATATTGTCTGTAAGTACCCTACTTACGACAAAGAAATGTACTCAATTGTGCAAGCCTGCCGCCAGTGGAGACATTACATTCTTGGGAAGGAGACATTCATCCACATTGATCACAAGCCACTACAGTTCATCCGGACCCAAGGAAAATTGCAGAATGACCGCCATAAGAAGTGGTCCACATACTTACAACAATTCCACTTCAACATCAAGTATAAAACAGGAAGTACCAATCGAGTTGTTGATTGCCTCAGCCGGCCTTTAGTCGCGACATTCACCACGGTGCTAGACTCTTGCGGCTACGAGACCTCTGGATGACCCCACCTCTATGAGACAGACCCTGACTTCTCCAACACCTACCAAATGTTGGGCGACAACTCAATGGTCGCTAATTTCCATCTTCAAGACGGGTTGTTGTGCCCTCTGGGCCATCTCTACGTTTCATCAAGCGAGTGCGCGAAGCTGATTTGGGAAGCTCACTACAGTCAGGTGGTAGGACACTTTGGCATCGAAAAGACAGTGGCAGTGCTGCATAAACATTTCTACTAGCCGAAACTTCGACATGATGTTGGCAAGTATATCAGGGCCTGCATCGCCTGCGCTATTGTCAAACCGACCACTAAGAAGCATGGCATGTACACCCCTTTGCCTACTCCTGACAGGCCGTGGGAATCCATCTCAATGGACTACATGTCGGGCCTCCCGTCCACCAAGAGGGAAAATGACTGTGTTTTTGTGGTTGTTGATCGCTTTTCCAAGATGGTGATTCTAGCCGCCTGCAAGAAAAACATCACAGCAGAAGCCACTGCCAAGCTCTTCTTTGAACGAGTATGGGTACATTTTAGGATCCCACAAACCATTATCTCAGACCGTGACAATCGGTTCCTCAACACACTATGGTCGAGCCTCTAGTCACTGCTAGATACCAAGATCACCAAATCCATTGCCTTCCACCCCCAGATAGATGGCCAAACTGAGGTCATCAATCAAATGATCGTACATATCCTGCGCATGTATAATTCAAAACACCTCTGCACATGGGATGAGAGTCTTCCCTATGTCCAACATAGCTACAACTGAGCTCTGCATAGCTCAACTGGCCACAACCCCTTTTAGGTGGGGTTGGGATTTCAACCATTGGGCCTCATGGATGTTGCACTACCCCTCGTGACCACCTCGGCCGACTCGTCCCCTGCTCCACCAGAAGCTGACAAAGCCACCCAGTTCATTGAGCGGATCCAACACATCTACCAATAGGTTCAGGGTATTCTACTAAAGTCTAATGCCAAGTACAAGCAGCACCATGATCAACATCGGGTGTCACATAAGTTTCAGGTGGGAGACAAAGTTTGGTTGCACTTGCAGAAATAACGCCTTATAGGGCCCCATCGAAAGCTTCGTCCACTCCGTTATGGGTCGTACACCATCACCAATGTTGTGGGTGACAATGCTTTTGAGCTCACCATTCCTGCTTTCCTTGGCCTGCATCCAGTCTTTCAACGTGGCTCTCCTTCGGCCATATTTCCCACCATTATTGGACACCTCAAAGATAACAGAGCAATTGACACCAACAGAGCTCAACCCTGAATGCATGCAACATGCATCCAATGATCAGATTGTGGACAGACAGATCAAGGGCACTCGACGACAAAAGATCTAGCTTTATCGAGTCATCAAAACAAGGCAACTCCTGCATCAAGGCAAGTGGCTCACCCGGGGCCAAATTCAGCAAAAATTTCCTCATCTGATGGGGAAACTCAACACAATGGAGACCATTGCTTCCTAAGGAGGGAGGATTGATCCAGGTGGATATCGGTGAGCACCCACCTTTTCCAACTCGCTCAAAACAATTTTCTGGCAATTTTGACAATTTACTATTTTTAGCAGTTTTTAACTTCCAAGGCCATTTTGAGGAAAAAAATGAAGGTTTTTTGGGATCGAGCTTCTCAATTATAGTCGAAGGATCTGATTGAGCCCCCAAAATGAATCTCCTCGACGATACCTTTCCAACGGGCTATCGTGCGCCTAAAACGAAGATCGTATGCAAAAGTTACGACCCCGAGAAGTTGATGTACTAACTTACCCAAATGGGGCCCACATGACTTTTGGCGCTTCATCTCCTAGGATTAGGTTTTTGGATGTCTAGGGTTTTTGACATTCTTGTTCATTGTAAAAAGGCCTTCAAAGCCTCATTGTAATAATCTTCTGGCGAATGAGTGCAGTCGTCACATCTCTTCTCAGAGATAAGTCGCCACCATTCTAGCAAGCTTGTTTTCCGCTGCATTTTACAGTTTTCAACATATTTCCTTATTGAATAGAAAACCAGTTTTATTGTATCTTTGTTATTCTGTGTTAAGCATATTTTAATAATCTGCATTCATTTCGTTCTGCTCATAAAATCTGGATCAATATTTCATTAAACCACCTTGTTATTGCCTTGACAACATTGATATAAGTAGCGGTATAATTGAGTGACTAAAATAAGAGGCCATAGACTTGATCCAATCTCGCTATAAGATTCCTTGAGGTTGCTAGGGAAGCCTCCCTTGTGTTGGATCTCATCCTTCACTAAAATGAGGGAAGTAATTTCTAAGGTGGTGGTGGAAAATACTTTCAAAGGTTACACTTATATTGCATCTTGTGAGAGGCTTTGTACAAAGGTGCTAGATCTTGTGATAACAGAGCTTATATTTGTATTCAATTCTTTGAATGGTATCTAATATATAATTAATATTCCTTTGTGTTTCATAAAGGTCATTGATGCATTAATGAGCTTCCACAATGAATGAAAAGATACACTATGCAATTTGATAGGTTGCTATACTATGAGCAACTACAAACAACTTATTTGTTTGATGTAATGCATATTGGGAAGAATGTTACATAAACATTATGGTTAATCTTAGATGGAAGGAGTAACACAGATAAAATCACCAAATTCCGTAGTGAAATTTAGGAAGTGAATCATGTAATGGGAAATTTGATTCATTATTCTAGTGATGGATAACTAGACAATATTTTGTGGTTATTTACAAAGTAGGAAAACAATGTTGTAAAAGATGCCATTTAGAAAATTAAATTTCCCACTAGTTTTGCTTCAAACCACCTTCAAACATAAAGAATATTTTAATGAAGAAAGGTGAATTTGGTGGGGTAAAAACTCATGTAAAGAATATCTTAATGAAGAAAGGTGAATTTGGTGGGGTAAAAACTCATGATTGGCATACCTTTATTAAGGTATTTTGGTAAATTCTCATATTGTTATTCCTTTTTTTAGAAATTGGTTATTGTGTTGAATTTTGGAAAAAAATAACGATTCCTTATGTGTTTCACTATGTTATACCTCTATCTCTCCTAGACAATCTTAATAATGTCATAAAACAATTTATATATGATTCGGGAAAGTACACGAGGTAAGTCACAATTTATAATTGAAAGGTTAGTTGCATAATTGGCATACATGTGATTTACTTGCATAATATGTATACTTATTATTGTTTTGAATCCTTGTGATTTCCTTGCATCATGTGTAGGTGGTTTTCATCTAAAGAAATCCATAAAGAAGATATAAGGTACTAGAAGAGAGAATTTTCTCAACTAATGTGTGAATTGCATAAGCATATCCCTCCAACCTTTCTCAATGAACAAGAACATTACCTCATACACCAAGTCAAGGAGATTGAAATATGTGGACTTGTACACACAAGGTCAAAGTGGATGGTGGAGAGGCACTTGAAGGCATTGAAAGTTGTTGATAGAAAAAGATCACATCACAAGGGCTCAATGGTTGAGGCTGTATGGTATATCAATCCTTAGTGTATATTAGTGAGTATCTTCCCAAAGTAGCAACATTGGAAATCAATGTGCCTCACATTTGGGATGTTGATTCCATCGACAAATATGAAAGGGAGGTTTTGTTTGGGAAAAGAAAAATGAAGAAAGTGAAAGATGATCAAACAATAAAGAGATATAATAGTTTATATCACTTTTTATTAATTTCATACTCATTTAATTTTCATTTACCATTTATTAAGCTTTACTAGTACCTAACTATTCAACTATTCTTTCTCCATATAGGTGGTTGAGGATGGGATATTGCACTACATTTATACATCGCAAATAATCTCGACTGGATGAAGGTATGGATAGAACGATGTACATAAGTTTATGATAAGTTATCATGGGATGGGGTGGTAGAGTTGATTATAATAGCTCATTATTCTCAAGATACCAATTTTACGTAGAGGGAAATTGATCTCGCATATGGTGAAAAAGATAGACAAGCAAGTATTACCCACGTTTTTTTAGTTTTTTTTCAATATTGTATGTGCTAGTGTTCTTTTGTTCTCAAAATATTAACTAGATATAAATATGTTTATCAGTTGAAAAATCCATTTTAGCTTATTGGTGTAGGTGAAATACCACAAGGCTATGTGCTGCAATGACCATAAATTTCACATCAAACTATTGGATGATAAGAAGAAAACCTTCTTATTGTGGGATAACTATAGTTTTCCAAGTTCCTAATGTTTTCTCTAGTAGTGATAAGCATAGAGTCTGAAAATATATAATATGGCTACCTGGAAGATATACTTGAGTTAGAATTGAAATCCTTCAAAGAAGTTCTCTTCAAGGTCTATCGATATATGTTATAGATGAATGAATGTGATCCTGATAGAACTGTTATCGAGCATGCTAATGGATTTAACATAATTAATACATGGTTATTTGAGCTAGGTAGATAGACTTATGTCCTTCCAAGTCGGTGTGAGCATGTCTTCTATTCACATGTGCCAAATAAATTAGGTTGTTCATATGTTGGTAGGTATGAGCCAAGAGGAAGGCCTATAAAGTGTATGGTACTAGAAGAAGACGATATTGAAGAAGATCAACAAGATGGTGTAGATGAACAGGTAGATGTGTGCGACAAATATGTTGATGATGATGTTGCTATGGCCAATCCTTTCAATGATTTAGATCCTGATGATTTAGATATTGCTTTGGATGAAGAACAAGAATATTAATGAATATATTTAATTGTTCAAATGTAGGAGGTGGGTATGTTTTTTACCATCTATTATTCTCTATTATTTTTTACTATGATTTATGTTTTGCTATGTTTATGCCATTTTCTTTTTTTTTGATATTATGTTAATTTAATTTAATTTCCACTAGATATATTGGGCATGGAGAATTGAGAGTGATGTGAGAAGGGGAAGGGTCTAGCTGAGCTTCCTCCTTCAAGTGGTTGGCCTTGTTCAGTAGAGAATAAATTATTCTTGAAACAAAGAGAAGCTCCTAAAGAGTTTTAAAATTACTTTGTGCTATATCTTAAGTGAAAATATTTCTAGATAGTTTTCTATCACCCTCAAGACATGTCCATGGAGGCCATTAAGGCCACAGTTCCCAACAAGATCTCGTTAGCATGCAATTATATATATATATATATTAAAAATAACTAAGAAATATTTATATTAGTAAAAAGTTGTAGCCGAAGCAAACAACAAGGTTACAAAAATTACTAGCTTTGGATTTCAGAAAAAAATTCACAGCTCCTTATTTGCCAAGTACATAAAATACTTAGGTCCACAGAGACTTCATCCCGATATTTCTTACATGAGTAAATCCTGAAAAATTATTGTCATAATAGAAGAAACAAATATTGCATGACTAAATTGGGTTATGGGCATGACTTCATGTCACAATTGACCATGCTACTAGAAGATATTTTTTCTTCTTTACCATTGGGCACACAATTGGATATAACCTGACCTCATTTGGCTTGTTTCAGGAACCCAATATTTGGCATTTGGGGAGGCCATACTTGGATTATTTTTTATTTCTAAAACTATCCTATATTAGAAAATCATATGTTTAATCTAATCACATTAGAATTCATGAGTTGTAAGCACAATTTTCAAAAATTTCAGCGTTGTCCCCTTTCATTGGTCACTAGTTGGGATCCAGGCAAGCCATGTCTTGCATATATTATAAAAGAAATTATGTTCACTTTTTAGGAAATCCAATGGCCGAACCCTATATCACTTGGTATAATATTTCATATCATTCAGTACAACCATTAATGCCATAGTTCCCAATAGGATCTTGTTGGCACATAATTGGATCCAATTTGGCATTATTTGGCTAGTTTTGCACACCCATTTTTTTTTCCCTTTGGGGAGGCCATCCCCAAATTATTTTTGAATTTTGAAACCCTCCTAAATTATCAAAATATATGTCCAAGCTGATCAAGTCAAATTCCATGACATGTAAGCATAGTTTGCAAAAATTTGAAAGTTGGCCTTTTCATTGGTCAATGCGAGTTGTGCCTTGCATAGATTATCAATATTTTTTTTTCAATTTTCACAAAATCCAATAGCTGAATCCTAGAGTGCTTGATATAAGATTCATATAATTCACGGCAACCATTAAGGCCATAGTGCCCAACAAGATCTTGTCGACGCACAATTGGATTCAAATCCGACCTTGTTTGGCTTATTTTGGCCCTTAGGGAGGCCATCCTGATTTATTTTTGAGTTCTAAAACCATCCCATATAGGAAAAATATATTTCTAAGTGGATCGGGTTATATTTTGTTATATGCAAGCACAATTTGCAAAAATATTGATGTTGTCCCCTCTCACTGGTCACAAGTCGGGGTCCATGCAAGTTGCATCCTGCATAGATTATAAAAGAAATTTAGAAGTGCAGAGTTACAAAGCAGACAATGAGAGGTTGATGAGAGAACAAAATCATATAAATGCTCAAGTAATGCAAAGCTTAAATCAATTGCAGAGGCAAACACATAATGGATCAAACTCAAGACAAGAAGAAGAGGGCAAATATCGTGAAAGAAGAAATAACTACAACATAGTTATTTATTCAAGAAGTGCTAGCAGAACTCATAGACATCACTCACCTCACTCAGCAAGGAAATTTTATGCATCAGAATATTCTATAGGCATCCTAGAAGTGTCTCATGTTAGGCACCAAAGAGGAAGACACGAATTGGACATTTTGCAAGGAGAGTTGATGAAGCTTAAGCCACCATCCTTTGATGGTGAAAGAGAAAGGGAAGATGATGTTGAAGCATGGTTGCTTGGATTTAGGAGGTATTTTCAATTGCATAACTACTTATCAAACCTAGAAGCCAGAATTGCCACATACCATTTACATGAGAAAGTTGTTATGTGGTGGGATCAACTGAAGCAAATTGAGCACTTTAATGAGAGTAGGATCACCTGGAAGCAGTTCAAGAAATATTTTCAGAAGGAGTACCTTTTCGAGCACTTCTATGAAAAGAAAATGCAGGAGTTCTTTGAACTCGGGATGGGAAGCATGACCATGACAGAGTATGAAAATAAGTTCTTGGGATTGCTAAAGTATGTGGGGTTTATAAAAGATGAGAAAGTGAAAATACAAAGGTCTTTAAGTGGACTGTATAAAGAGAAGATTCAATATGATGAACCCAGGACTTTGACTGAGACCATCAGGAAGGCTAAGTACCTGTATGAGCAAGGAAAGGGCAGAGAGTCTTTGCAGAAATCTTGGAAGGATAAGAAAAAGGAGAAGTATGACCAGAGAAAGAAAGGATTCAAACCTCCTTTCAATAGAAATAGCCCAAATAAAAATCAGCTAGACCATCCTGCTAAGGATTAAAACAAGAGAGAAGACTCCTTGGGAAAAAGGGGAAGACCACCAATCCAATGTTGGGGATGCAAAGAAGATCACGTCTACAAGGATTTCCCTCACAGAAAAGACAAAGTGAAGACCATGCAGAACATCCAAGAGGCTACAACAATAGAAGACATGGCAATAATATATGCAGCCTTAGATGATCGACAAGCAGAGTACCAATCCAATATGATCGAGGTGGAAGGTAAGACCATTAGTCAGTCTGTTTCTATTTTAATTGATTCAGGAGCAAGTCATTGTTACATTGATTCTAAAATAGTGGATAGATTACATTTGGAGAAAAGTAAGCTTGAAAAATCAAGTTTGGTTCAACTAGCCACTAGAACCAAAAGAAGGATCAATGAGACGGTCAGAGGTTGTTCCATAAGTTTGAACGGAGTGAATACTAATGTTGATCTAAATATTATACCATTGGGATCTTATTGATATTCTAATTGGAATGGATTGGTTGGACAAGCATTATGTTTTCCTAGACTGTCATAACAAGACACTTACATGTCTTGATGAAGAAGGAAAGCAGAGCATTGTGAAAGGAGTTCGAAGAACCATTTCTATAAGGGAGATTTCAGCCTTATAGCTGAAAAGATGTTTCAGAAAAGGATGTAAATTGTATGCAGCCCATGTGGAGGAGCCAGAAAAGACAAAGGGGCCAAGCCTTGAAGAATTTTCGGTACTACAAGAATTTGAAGATGTAATCCAAGAAATACTGTAGTCCAAAACTGTAGTCCAACATATCTAGGTGTCAAACCCTAGCCCTAGATGACGTCATGGGGCTACTAGGGTGACGTCCAAGGTCTCCAAAACCAACGTCCAGGTGGGGAAGGGTGGCCATTCATCGTCTAGGCTTGCTAGGGTGCCTCCAAAGGCAACATCCTCTTCCTTCACTGTGCAAATTGGTCGTCATTGTCTTGCCCCAAGCCTGGGATCTCTGCATCCATCCTTGGGCTTCAAGCCCTCATGAAGGTCCGAACTGATCATCTCCTCATGAATACCTGTCCACCGGGCAAGGTCTTGCAAAGACAAACAAGTACGCCTTTCAGGGGTTCATGAGTTACAAGTATCATAACAAGTAAGCCACATCTAATAATCAAACCACCTGAACATGTGCATCAAACCCCCCTTTTCAAACCAAACAAATGCTCAAGGACGTTATACAATTTTTCAAATTTAGGTGTGGGAGGGGTCTCAAGGTGCCCTATTGGGTCAATCACTCCTTTGGTCCAGAGTGTTTCCTAAGTGGAACCTATCCTAGTCATGTGTGCATGTGGGATGGTGTGGGGTGAACTTCTGGGCATGGGTTCATGACAAACAAGGGTTTGTATTGTCTTATCTATGGGCTCCTTTGTAGAGGGTGAGCTTCCCTTCGTCCACAATGCAACATTTTTCCAAGCCCATTTATTTGCCATTTTTTCTTCTTAGCTCTTCATGCTTCAAGGAACAAGTTGGAGGCCACTACCCTGGCTTGGTGTCCATATATTGATAGCGTCATTCATAGATACCTTGCGGATATGGGAAGGTTGGCTCGTGATGAGACCCCCTTTTCCTTAGTCGTGTAACTGAGAACCACTACCCTGGCTTGGTGACCAGATGATGGTAATGTCATATCGCTAAATACCCATGATCATGATAGGTTGACTCATGATGAGAACAACTTCAAAGAACCACCTAGTAGCAACCTATTCTCAAGGGTAACCAACTTACTCGGACACAATGACACACATCCGATTTAAATAAGGCAAAAAGAATAAATTCCAAGCAAACGTTTTGAAATCAAGAAAGATCTTTTGCAGCATGCTCAAATGCTTCAAATATTAGAGTGACACTTACCATGATACTTGGACTCATTACCTCATGGAGCAAGATCCATTGCCTTCTTGGACCAGGCTGGTGTGGTGGACGCCGGTGGTGGTGGTGTGTAGAATGCATCAATGAAAAGGAAGGGGCCCTCTGGGGATATGATGTGTCCATTTGGCTCTCGACACTCCATGTCTACAACCTGCGGGCGTCGATACATGATCTCCTTAGTTACCCCTAAGTTGGAGGTAACAGGACCCATGTCTATCATAGAGAACCCATCGTGCAAACTGTCTTTGACCACAACAATTGTTGAGGCCGAACTTCCTGTGATCAAGAGGTCATCAACATAAAGAACTAAGATTAGCAAGGAATTTGAGGGTCTCAGCATGTAGACGTTCAGATCTGATTTGCATCTGACAAAATGATGAGAAAGAAAGTAGGGATCCATCTTCACATACCATGCTCTAAGCGCTTGCTTGAGGCCATAGATGGACTTTTTTAGTCGATACACTAAGGATGAGTTCTAAATGAACCCCTGCAACTGCTCCATGTAAGTCTCCTCTGAGAGATCCCCGTGAAGAAAAGCATTATTCACGTCCATCTGGTGAAGTTCCCACCCCCTGGCTATCGCAATGGCAAGGGCCAATCGGATGGTGTCCATCTTTGCTACAAGAACAAAGGTTTCATCATAGTCTATCTCGTGGATTTGTTGAAAGCCTTTGGCAACCAATCTTGCCTTATACCTACTCGCATGTCCATATGTTGCCTTCTTCGTCCTGTAGACCCATCTGCATCTGATAAGCTTCATGTCCGAAGGAAGCAAAACCAAATTCCAAGTCTAGTTCTCGAGGAGAGAGTTATACTCCTCCTGCATGGCATCTTCCCAGAAGAGATTATTTGCAGCCTCTGCATAGGTCTGTGGGTTTGAAGCTATAACCATATAACAATGCAGGGTATCACTGGTTTGGTAGCTGTGAGTGCATGAGGATCCTCAAACTCATACCTCATCCTCCTCTGATTTGTTGGATCCCCGACAAGGTCTCTTGTTGCCTGTAGGGTGGTTTGTGCCCATGTGGGCATCTGAGGTGGCTCAACATTTGCATGCTCATCATCTTCCGAATTAGATTTAGAGCTCATATCTGAACCATGATCTGAGTGAGTGGACTCATCATCACTCATGTTTGTTGCAAGTAGTGGTACAAAGGTATCTACATGTGGCTCCGACGGTGCATGCAAGGGAGTTTCCTCAAACTGAACATTGCGCTCAATGATGAGCCTGTCAATAGAGGGATCAAGCAACCTGTAACCCTTCACACCATCTGGATATCCCACGAATATGCATGTGGTACTTTAGGGATCTAATGCTTTCCTCTTTTCATAGGGTACACAGGCCCATGCATGTGATTCGAATATTCAAAAGTGGGTGACTTCTGACTTGTTTCCACTCCATGCCTCAAAGGGAGTTTGGTCCTTGACAGATCTGTGAGGAGATCTGTTATGAATGTGGTTGGCACAGTTAAGTGCCTTGGCCCAAAGCTTGGGTGGTAGAGATCTTGCATGCAACATGCAAGTGGCCATCTCCTTGAGGGATCTATTCTTCCTCTCAGCTACTTCATTTTGTTGCAGAGTGTAAGGTATGTTGATGAATGCAACTATGTGAGACATTCTCTAGCTTACAAACCTGTGAGGTGTGGATCATTGCAGCTATGTGAAGTCTTTCTCTTAGCTTACAAACTTGAGAGAAAGCCCCTAAGAAGGGTACATGGTTCATGCCTGAGACAGAGCTAGGAACGTAGAGATGACCTCCTCCATCCAGAGAGTGAGAAGAACTCCAGATGATTATCCAATGGGAAAGGTGATCTGATGAGTTGGACCTGCATGTGGTTGAGCATAAGGTGAACATGTGAAATCCCAAAGTGTTGGGTGCATCGTCATGTGAACATAAATGAAGATGATGTGTTAGCCTCCTGTGAGCAGCAGAGTTGACGAGAAAACTCCAAATGATTCTCTTGTGTGAGGCAGTGGGAAAGAAGATCTGTAGAGTGAACGTGCATGTGGATGAGCACAAGTCAACGTGTGTAGATCCGATTCTTCTGTGTAATGCAGTGAACCAAAGCTATGACATCCCTATGGATGTGCCCCCAGTGGATGAGCACTAGTGGGTGTATCAGAACCTTTGCTATATGTTGTTCAAGAGTCAAACTTGCCTGCAACCCTAATTATTATGTAAAGGGTACAGGTCAGCCCCACCTTAATGTGATTAATAATAAATGTAAAAGATAATTAATATGGTTAATAATAATAATAATAATAATAATAAAGCGACTTAGAGAGGTTGACCCTGTTGAGCCAATAGACGCCTTTGTTGATTGGACAAGTCTAATATAAGGGATGATTCCCCATTGTGGAATCATATATTTCTTGTGAGTTTGGAAATTTAAGCAAATACATCTACTTGGGAAAAGGTGCACACCTCTCTTGGGCGCTAGTCTTCTAGGAGCACCCTCTTGTGTGCTAGGTCTTTCTTGGTGGTAAAGGTCTTTCTCTTGAAGATTATAGCAAAGGATTTGGCTGGGTTTTCTTCCCTTGTTGAGAAGGGTTTCCCATAATACTTCATGTGTTCTTGTGCATGGTGTTTCTTCTTGTGATCTTGGTTGTTGCAACATTATTTTCTATGGTTAAGTTAAATGATAAAATGAAATGAACTTCATGCTTAACATAGCTTATTGAAAAATCAACAAGGTATTGTGTGTTGCAGTTGGATACCTACCTCTGAACAAAGATGCTAGACACCTCCGTTCACATATTCCCCCCCATTGTCTATGCGGAGGATTTTGATCTTTCTCTTGAACTGAGTCTCTGCATGTGCTTTGAAGTCTTTGAGATGCTCAAAAACCTCGTACTTCTGCCTGAGAAAATACAACCAAGTGTATCGTGAGAAATCATCAATAAATGTAAGCACGTACCTTGCTTTGTTGCTGGATGGATGAGAAAAGGGTCCCATCAAATCACTTTGGATGAGATCCAAAGGAGAGGAGGCCCTCTAAGCCTTCCCTTTCTCAAACTTCTCTTGAGGATGTTTGCCAAGAATGCATCCTTGACAAACTCCTTTTGAAAAGTGTATGTTGGGCAAGTCGGTGACCATATCATGTTTGCATAGTTATTGCATGTATTTGAAGTTCAAATGGTTGAATCTATTGTGCCATAAGCTACTAGTATCAACAACATGTGTCAATAGTAAAGCAGAACCAGATTTAGCAATGAATTTACTGAAAGTATACAAACGAGATTGGTGGTTTACCTCACCAACAACAATGGTGGAGTTATCATGAATATTAGATATGGTTACAGAACCAAGTGTGAATTCCACCCTTTTTCCAGTACCAGAATGTGTTATCTAATAAATGGAGAGTAGAATCACAGAGAGTTTTGGAACATGCAAGATGTTCTCAAAACTTCCCTTGGCCAATGACCTCAATTGGGGTATCATCTCCCATGAGGATGGGGGGACCTGTGCATGCAAAAATAGAAGATAAAACATTCTTTGTTGCTTCCATATTGTGGGATGCGCCTGAATCTAAGATCCGTGCATCAGGAGAAGATTTAATGGAAATCAATGTATGAGAGTTACCTCGTTTGGCTTGATCTTCTGGCTTTTGGCAGCTTCAGGAATGTGATCATCTAGGTTGTTCTTCTGAAGAATCTATGCCATCTGATCAATCTGCCTCTTCATGCATGCAGACTCAAGATGATAACCGCAGTTGCAATAACCACATTTGGTCTTCCCTTTCTTTCCTTTTCCGCCTTTGGAGACTGAGGAATTATCGAAGGGTTTGGAGTACCCTTCCTTCTTTGGCTTTGCATGCAGCTTTCCCTTGCCTTTTTGCTTGGACTTTGACTTGGAAGTGTTGTTGCTTTCATGCACAACAAGTGCATGCACATTGGGTCCCTTGATTATCCCCATTTTGATGAGCTTATCTTGCTCATGCGTGAGGGATTCAATAAATTGATCCAATGTTGTCATTTTCCAGGCCGCTCCTGAAGTGAATCTGTTTGTATGAAATGATGGGATGAAAACAACATAATCCGGACCAAGTTTTGCTAAGACAGAAAGGATTAATTGATTGTGATGAGTGGATTTGTCTATTCCACATCCCTTTAGATGCAGGAGGAGGGACTTGAACTTTGTAAAGAAGTCATGGATGTTGTCAAAATTCCTCGGATATAAGGAATTTAGCTCGACCTCGAGCATGTGGCCTCTCGTTTTGTCTTGTTTGCCAAAGAGATCCTCTAACTTTGTCCAAATCTCATCTGGTGTGGTACAAGCTTCAATGTGAAACATAATCTTGGGGGATATAGACAAACAGAGGAGGCCATAAGCCTCATCCATGCGGTTGAGATACCTATTCTTCTCGATAGCATAGTTTGGCTCAACCTTTGTAGCCATGGTAATGAGAATTTTTAGCTTCCACTCAAAGTAGTTATGAAGTGTGAGAAGTATTGTCGATGAATAATCCATCTTTTCTAACTGCATATTCCTTCTGGACCTACAAATAAGATACCTATGCGCCTTGCTCCTAGCAACCTGTGGGCTCTGATACCATGTAGAATTATGGTGAAGCCCACACAAAGAATCTAGCTAAGAACAATTCGTACAAAGCTTGCAAATTGAGAGGAGAGAAGAGATGAGAGAAAAGAATCAATAGAATTGTATTCACTAATGAGAGAATGATTAATTACACATGATATACTCTACATGGCTAAGTAAAGTCGCCATATTAGTGATCTAAAGAGTTCTAGACACTCACTAATAGAAACCGAAGTAATCTGCCACATAGTCCTAGTTAACTGATCCATGCAATCAGCAGTTAACTAAGTCACACATGTGAAAGTAAGAGAAACACATGAAACTACTAGTGATAAAACCGAGGTTTCCATGCATGAGTGACTTCCACTAGTCTAACCGAGTGTAACTAAGTGTAATTGACTCTGAACTGAAGAGGAGTGCCCTATTTTGTAGGGGAATATTCTCTAGAAAGAATATTATCATCTAAGGAAGCGTTTTCAACATTGGACTATCAACCCTAGGAAAATAATTACCTAGGTAAGTGTGTAACATTCTCTCATTAGTGAATACAATTCTATTGATTCTTTTCTCTCATCTCTTCTCTCCTCTCAATTTGCAAGCTTTGTACAAATTGTTGTTAGCTAGATTCTCTGTGCAGGTTTCACCATACTCTTCAGCCTTGCCTAGTCACTCTCCAAGTCAAATCTGGTAAAACTTTGGCCCATTTAGACCGGGGTGTGTGGATGGTTAGTACTCCACCAGAGACTAGTGGTCAAAGATAAGACTTCACTCAGGTCTAATCAAGTGATTTGTCACAAAATAGAGATTGTTAAGCATGTGCTCTGGGAAAGCAGATATGTCGGAGTATTTTGGGAATGGGTTGCCTCTGCTTACACCATTTTATTGTCATCCCTCTTCACTTTGGGAGATAGATGGATAATCCGACAGTACAACAGGAGAATATGGAATGTAATGAGGTTTATACGAATCTCTTTTTTATAGAAAAGAATATCTTGAGCTACTTTCAGTGGGGATTCTTGGCCTTTTCATTTAGATGAATCATGGGACTACAATATTCAGAGCAGAATGACAGTTCAAGTTTCAACCCGAATTGACAGTTTCTGTAAGGACATAAACTCATCAGAATGAAAATTCTTCCTATAGGTTGACTTGATATTTAGGTTGGGAACAAAAACAGATTCTAAAATTGGTTCAGTGGTAAAATCATTTGATTTAACTCATAACGTTGTATAATGGTTAGAAGTTTACTCATGCAGATTTCATGTATATGATTACCCAAGGACTTACACCATATTTCTCAGTCTAAATGTATGTCAAATTCATTATTTTGCCAAAAGGCAGTGATGGATGTCAACTCCCAGGCCACTCCTATGACTGAGGTATAGAAGACATTTCAAACACAAATCTAACTCAATTCTAATAAATAGTCCTCATGTTAGTGCCAATTTGAGATTTACTCATAGCAGTTAAGCTCAGAACTATTCCTTACCAGTGACAGGTATGCAAATAGCCTTAACATTACATAGTAGGCATATGGAATTCTTGGCTTCTACATGGTGTTGACACAGGCTAAAAGTTTGAGTTTTTAGCTCACAAGAAGCTAAACACTCACAGAATATATGTAAGAAAGTAGCCTATTCTTTTCCCTATTTTGTTTTCCATCCATAGAAGGGTTCTCTTCATTTTCTTTTTTTAATCATATAACTTTACTGAAATGCTTAAAATGAAAAACTAATGAAAATGTCAACAGAATTCTGAGGATTGTTTCCTTTGGCTATCAATGTCAATTCAGGTGAGTTTAAAATTAATGAAATTACCATTTGCTTTTCAAGAAACTGAATGCTAAGAGCTGGCTGTCCAATAATTTCAGTTTCCGATCTCTGAGAAGTCAGTGCTAAAAAATATCACCCAAATTTAAAGGGTTACTTTGGAGACCATGAAAATGGCATCATCACCAGCAGTTATTACCAATGCCACATCTGGTGTATACAACATATGATCTACGATTATTCTGCAATTGCAAGTTCCCCTAGTATCTAAGGCAGTTCGATCATGATGTGTAATGAGTTTGCAACTATCCTCAACCGTCTGCAGTGATAACCACTCATCCTTAAAATTTTGTAAATAGGGTAGTACACATTCCATTCAAGCAATGTGCACAGGTTTTGGTATCACAATGAATTTTATTTCTTGATAGGTCACTGTTATGAAAATTTTCAACTTGCATAGATTTCTTGTCTATTAAGACTAATTTTGTTACTAGCTAGATGAATTGACTATGAGAATATGTCTAAAGAAGCACTGCATCTCAAACAGCTGCAAAACAGGATCACTTTACATGACATTGGTTGAGAGGTTAGCATAGAGCAATATACATACAATAAACAAGATAGAATGGTGACACATTCCCCCCATGAACTTAGAGGTAGAATGCATGAAAGCTAAAATATTTCATGGGCTATCCGATCATTGCTTACAGATCTGTTTTGTGGTTATTGAAGAAACTCCTGGAGGTCATACCCTTGAAGCTGCAAACCAACAAATTGTGTCAAATTAAAAATATGCTGTCTATCTGTAGTTTTTTAAAATACACACACACACACAGCTGTTTGAGACAACATCACCTTTAAGAAAACACAAAAAGCACTTACTCGAAGAATTGTCAACAATATAATGACTCCCGAGTTCCAGAATGCATGTATAGTGATAGGAGTAAGAAGATTTCGAGTTTGAGCATACGAAAACCCCAACACTGTCCCTGTTTTATCAAATTAAGTAATCGGTCAAGCCCGTCATAAGGAAAACATGTATCGATGCTTGGAGGTTGATCACATATGGGGCAGGACTAGTAGATGTATAATGACCTCTTTGCCATTGTGAGTGTATTTATCATTTTCCAACCCAATTCCCATCACAAGATTCACATTAGAAAACTATTCTTAATTTCTTACAATTCCACACACACAAACCAAAAATTCTGGTCCTGAAGAAAAAGTTTTTCCCTTTTCATCTTATAAATACCCATTCTTACACTCTACACACATGGACACACAAACTCCGGTCCTGAAGAATTTTTTTTTTCTCTTGCATACATATCACATACAACACACCAAAAAAATAAATTATACTTGGTTCTTCTAGAAAATAACCATATGGAAAATATAGGGGGTCATAAATGAAGAGAATCCCTTCAATGTTTTTATGAAAATGAAAATGAACTACTGTCAACACATTCAGCACTAAAATCTTTACAGAATAAATGACTGTCTCAAGTAGAAATATAAGCATACCTAACATAAAAAGTTGAGGAAATTCTCCAGGTGTAAGATGTGCAAAGGCAAACACACTAGCACTTAAAAGCACAGCCACAGGAGTTGGAAGCCTGGCATAAAGAGAACAATTGAATTGGCTAACAATACAAATAAAAATCCATCAAGATGTAAAATATTAATTTGAATTTTATGCTATCTATAATGTGAATGTTGAAATTTCACTGGGATTCAAACATCCTTGCATTATATTCACGAAGAGTTGGCATGTAAATATGCAGTGGAGCTTTTACATTGGATGTATCCTGGGGTCATTCCATGTTATTCAAATGATTTATGCAGATAATAGGATTATTTGATGAGTCGATTTCTCAAGGAAAATTCAAGCAAGCTTTTTCAAGCTTCCCGCAAGGCGCAACATGAAAATTTAATTTAAAAAATGTTACCCCTATTAAAATACGATTCCTTTTCACCTGATTAAATCTAAAAATATTCTATCCGTGGAAGATGAAATATATTAGTTCTTGCTCCTCTTCTGCAAAGAAGCAAAGTGAGTTTGAGATTAAAACTTAAAAGGATGGTAAATATGCTAACTGTAGCTTTGCTTTCAGGCCATCTACCAGTTTTGTGAATAAAGAGACTATATTGAATGGGTTTTGTCCGAGTCATTTTAATAGATTAAGGTAATAAAATTTAAATTAACATATCATCCATCCAATTGCTGCAGAGCTTGTGAGGAAAACCAAAGAATCTCCTTATGCAAGAAACTTTGAGGTCTTTATGGATTAAAAGGCATCCCATCTTTAGTCATATTTAAAGTTTTCAGTAGAAATTAAAACATTCAATATAAGGATAAAGGCCTTCTGCATGCATGTGTACAATTGCATATTCACGTAAAACCAGAGTTTCGCAAATATGGTATCCATGCTGGTAATGTAAAACTGTATACCATTTCCATGAACAAAATCAATTGAAGGGACTTCAGTAGAAAGTCAGTTCAAAATATGGAAGAGAAATACAACAGATCATCTATCCAGTCACAGTGGTGCAGTAAGGAGAACAAACACTCTCCATAAGTATGAATAGGTGTTTATGGGCTCTTCAACAAGACAGGCACCCCATAATTAAGCATGTTATCGCAAAAGGATTAATTGTTTACAGCATATAAATGAGCATTCAAATAATAATGGCGACAAAAGATTGCAAGCTTATATTATGAAATCTCCGTGGAGTACAAATGCCGAATGTGGCTGAATAAAATAAATCACTCGGCTAGATCAATGACAAAAGGATCTTAACCGGAATACAATAGCAATTAAAACAATAATACTTGATACCGAAGAATGTTGTGGAATGCAATGGATGAGATGAAGAACTGCTGCGGATATGACAGCTCATACAACAACTGCTGCAAGTCTGGAAAATTCACCTTGGTGGCTATACCTCTCGGAAATGCCTGGAAACTCTCCCAAACAATGCGCCCTCCTCTGCCTCACAGTGCTGGTGACTGTCCGGACCTCAACTGGTGTATCTGGTCCTCGAATGTATCCCTCTGGGAGAAATGTGCCCCCTCTTCTCTAGAAAACTGTGCCCTAGTGATTCCACTGTCGGAATTGGCTGATGTGTGTCTCAAACTGATCGGCCAGGTCTACTGTGAAATGGGACGGAAGGATTTCCCTGGATCTGAACTGATGATCGCTCGAGAACCCCGAATGTGTCCTCCCCAAGTGTCGCACTCCCAATGTCCGAAAAGTGCGCCCCAGATGATTCCTCCATCGGAATCTGACGAGGAACCAGGAAAAAGATGCGCCTTTCCTTCCTCTCAACTGGGTCGGAGGGGAATCTCTGAACTCTCCCTAAAAGGGACAAGTCGATCCACTAAACTCCTCAGAAGTTGCGCCCTCACCCTGAATGAGTGTGCCCTTGCTGCTGCAACCTGCGAAACTACTGTTGAAGATCGATGGAAGATCTGTGTGACCTCCTCGGTGACTAGGGTGTGTCTCTCAACACCGAAATTAGCCACTGGTGTATTCCTCCTGGAATCCACTGAGCTACCTCTCCTGAGATGCGCCTCTCTCCTCAATGACAAGTCAAAATCTACATAATGCTCAATTAGGTTGCTTTAACCTTCCTTTATAGCTTCCCGAAACCCTAATTCGTTGTTGACCTTTTCCCTCCAAGTGACTTTTACTTTATTTTATTATTCCTTGATTAAATCACTTAATTAATTAATTAATTAACCATTTTACCTCTAAAAAGTGATTTATCCATCCTTATGGCTTCTCCAGCCACTGAAAGTCATTTCTCATTATCTTATCTCGTAATGCTCTTCCTCCCGATTCTGATGAGCTATTACACTAAGAAGTTTCTCCAAGTAATATTCCCATTATGACCTTCTTAGTGAATTTAATTAAGATATGACCCATAATAACTCAAAATTACGAAAATCGTCGGAATGCAACGAAACCAAAGCCAAGTTGTGCGGAATGGATCCTGATGATGAACGATGCAAGTCGGGCACAATAAAACCCCTCAATATCTCCTGAACTCTCTGTCACCCCTATTTGGCTACTCTGGTAGGCATAACACTTTGTATTGTAATAATGTCCAAAAATTGGGACATTACAAAAGGACAGGTCTTCAATCAGTTCCAAGAGTTCAAAGCTCTTGTGGAGAACCAAACAGGGAAGAAAATCAAAGTGTTGAGATCAGAAAATGGGGGTGAGTATACATCCAATGAGTTCAATGACTTCTGTGCAAGAGAAGGCATTAAGAGAGAATTGATTGTTCCTTACAACCCACAGCAAAATGGGGTTGTTGAGAGGAAGAACAAGGCCATTGTTGGGGCTGCAAGAGCCATGTTAAATGATCAGGGGCTACCACTCTTTCTTTTGGCTGAGGCATGCAACACTGCAATTTATCTGCAGAACAAGAGTCCACACAGAGTCTTGGGGAGGCTTTCTTTGGGAAGAAGCCTGAGCTTGGGCACTTCAAGATCTTTGGGTGCCTAACATATTCACATATCCCTTCTAAGAAGAGGGCAAAGCTAGAACCCACGACAGAGAAGGGCATCTTTGTTGGGTATAGCAAGACCTCAAAGACTTTCTGCATATACATCCCCTCTTTGAGGAAGACAGTTGTGCGACGAGATGTGAGATTTGAGGAGGATAGAGCCTTTAGGAGGTCATGGGATGTTGAGCAAGGGGAGCAACAAACTCCTCAACTTCAGGTGTGTCCTTCATAGAGTACTGTGTCACAGAGTTCAGGACCACCTGCTTCATGGGCAATTAGTTCACAAGTGACGGGGTCACAGATCACTGGTCCTCAGATTACCAATTCA
>ML781488.1:799298-820989 GCA_009831015.1 Picea engelmannii
GATTGACAGGGTACCCTAGCAAGCTTGTACCCATAGGTTTTGGTTAGCCACCAGGGGGGATTTTGAAGGGCCATCGTCCACTCCCATCATATCATCACTCTTACATCTTATCTCCCACTCATCTATCCCATTCCCCTAGTTCGAGCATTAGGATGACCTGTTTGTGGGGTTACACCTTATCTCGTGGGAAGAAGGGGCTAAAGGCCCAGGGGGTAAAAGCAACTGGTAAGAGATAAAAGCCATAAAAAAATAAAACCTAGAGATGCCTCGCCCAGGGATCCCCAAGAAGGTAATAAAAAGACTCTCAATAAGAAATAAGAGGGACCCGAAGAAAAATGACAAAACAAGACCTAGCCAAGAGGATGGGGGGTCTCATCACGAGCCAACCCATTATGTTCATGGGTACCTAGCAGTATGACATTGCCATTATCTGGTTACCATGCCAGGGCAATGACCTTTGGTTGCATGGCCAAGGGAAAGGGGGTCTCATCATGAACCAACATTATCATCTCTGTGAAAGTACTTGTGGGTAACACTGTCAGCTCTGGTCACCACGCCAAGGCAGTGTCCTCTAGTTAGACCTTGAAATAAAAAAAGAAAGAAAAAGTAATAAAGAAAAGAAAGAATAATGACAATAAAGGGCTTGGAAAGAATTGCATCCATGACAGGTACAACTCGCCTCCTACAAAGGCACCCACGAATAATATCACCCCTGTCTTCCACTATGTCTGGACATCCCTAGACCACACCACCTCGTGATACATGGCTTGGATGATATCCTCTGGAAACTTTCCTTTTCTTATGAATGCTGGCCCAATAGGGCATTTTGTCTTTTTCTCCAGCTTTGTATAGTAGGTCATTGTAATGTCTTTGAGCTACTGGATGATATGCTAGGGGTTTTATGCATGCATTTGATAAAATTAATGATGAAATATGATTGACATTGCTATGATCCCTAGGACTAATGAGCCCAAGGAGGGCGAAGTTTTTGATGTGCAGGACCATGCCCGACGGATAGGTACCAAATGGACCGGTACACATGGGGATATGATTAGTTTGGACCTCCATGGGGCTGAAGAGCCCATCAGATGGTTGCTAGTACCTCATCAAGGGCAGAGACAGGACAATGATTGATCGAGCCTTTGCACGAGAGAAGAAGAAGGGCATTTTCATCCAGGATGCCTTGGCTGAGCCCAACCCTAGGGGGTTGACCCATTGTAGGTGGAACGTGTCCCTGTGATGGCCCAGGACGTCATCTAGGAGCCCTTGATGTCACCTCCAATGTATGGCGCCTTGACAGAGCATTTTGACACGTGTGGCAGAGTTTGGAGGCCCAGAGAGGGACAACGTTTGTCATCCAGTGCTATGTTTTGCCCTAAAAAGGCCAACGTCTCCCTCAAAGGGGCTAGATGTCTTGCTCATTGCTCATTTAGGGTTTTCTTTTAGCAGTTTAATGTAAAACAATATGATTTTTAGTTGTTAGCCTTGTCAGCTATTTTAATGACCTAATTTTAATTAAAGGTCATGAGATGATATATATTGATGATGTTTTCCCTCATTTTAACATAATACAATTCACTCACACTTGCGAGGTCTGATTTTTGCACCCTCCTAGGTATTTTTGTTGTCTAAGTGAGGCGCACTTGCTATTAGAAGGATATTTTTGGCATTTTATGGCATTTCTCTCAAGGAAGGTTTACAACTAGGGTTTGCATATGCTTCTCTTCATGATATGTAAGTGATTTTTTTGCAAAACTTCTTTATTGAATGGTTGTAGGTGTAATTTCTTGCATTTGCTTATTAAATTGCTGATTTAAAACCCTAGGTAACAAGCACACAAGTAGGTCATTGTTACATGTCCCCTTAGAGAGAGATTTTTCAGCCATTGAAGAAGAAGGATTGAGCCTAGCCTTTGCTACACTCATCTTGCTTCTTCCCTCAAGCTAGTGTTGAAGTTTATAGGTTGAAAGAGGGTGACATCCTAGGCCTAGGTTATCTACACCTAGGGCCATCATCTTCTAGAGTTTGAAAGTCTTGTCCTTACAACACTTTCTCCCTTAGACTTATTATTTATGCTAGCCGTTTTGCCAAGCTGACCTAAAGAAGGAGGAAAGAGCACGAGGCCTTGCTTAAGCAACACCGGAGTGAGCCTCTTTCCCCTAGGGTTTTGATTTTAGGGCCCTGCCTTTGCAGCACTTTAGAACCCTTCCCTCCAGTCTTTAAGTCACCATCCTTTCAAAACCTTGTGCCCTCTTCTTGTTTGACTCCATATACCCTAAGGCACTGATTTCTAACCTCCAACGTTGAAGTCTTAGTATATAAAACCTTTCTCAAAACTTCAAATTTTGAAACCCTAACTAACAAACTAACTTAATTAGGGCTGACGTCATAGTTGGTTATCTCATCTTGACGCAACAAATCTTGAATACAAGCAATTGAATGATGATTTGAAGCATTTATTGAGCAAATTGTTGATTGGATGCATTGTTAGCTTAATCATCTTGATAGATATTGATGAATTAATTCTCTTTCATGGTTAATTGACAAAACGTTGACTTCATTTTGTATCTATTGCTTTACATTGCTTATCAAATGATATCAGATAGTTATTGAAGTACTAACCCTTTGAGTTATAGCATGCATATATATATTGTATTGTTGTTGTCTTGTTTCGGGCAGGTGTTTTCAATTGGGCATACACTTCATTATTGGTTATTTAGCCGGACTATCTGACCTAGGTGGTAACCTGTGAGGAGGAAACTTTAACCTTGCTTTATACCTTAGCCTCTTCAAAACCCCAGGTTGTCGGGGACGTCTCCCCTGGGCTAACCTTCCTAAACAGAAAGAACCTCCCCATTGAGGTGACATTGGGTGGGGAAGGTTCCTGTTACGCCAGTTTGATCTCTATCCTTTAGCCTTTGACCTAAACTACAAACTGCGCAATAACAAATACCCTCCTATCATTTTGAACACTATGTACCTCGATCGACAGAAGGACAAAAGTCCTCCCTTCTATGTTTCATTAGGCATGAATGGCCTTCGCTTGGACAACTTTATGCTTGATTTTGGGGCTTCTACGAATGTCATGTCATTTAAGGTGGTGGAACAACTTGGTTTGAAGACAACCCGACCCTATGGAAATGTATGCGGCATTGATTCTAAAAGGATCAAGGTTTATGGGTTGTGTGAGGATGTTCAGGTCTTTTTGATTGATTTTCCACATATCAGCCTCCTCATGAAGATAGTGGTGATCGACGTTTCAGATGCTTGGGGGATGCTCTTATCAAGGAGTTGGTATGTTTCCATTGGGGGTTTCCTTAGCATGGACCTTACCGATGCATACATCGCCATGGGAGATGGCACTTTTGAGGTATTATACAGTCGAGAGAGAGCTGACAAGCATGTGACCGATCCAAGCGGTCTTGACTACACAAGTGAAGATGAGTTTGATGAAGTCCAAGACACCATTGAGTACAATCCACAAGACTTTCCCTTTATGCAGGAGGGACTCCATAGACATGCTCCTCTCGAGGACAAATGAATACAAAGAAAATTTGCAAAGTTCCAGGGGAAAGAGCCAAGGTCTATCCAGATATTGAAAAAAGAAGATAAAGAACAAGAAGAAGCCATCAAAAGGGAAATCAATGCAGAACCTCCTTCTTATCCATACATTGAGAATATACCTTACATCAATTATAGTGAAGGAAGTCTTGCGTTCATCTGGGATAAGAAGAAAGGCAAGCCCAAGTATGACCAAAAAAATGATAGTTCATGGCTTGGCCCTTACATCGTCAAGAAGAAGTCCGAGAAAGAAAAGTATTATTTGACAGCTTTGGATGGGAGAAAGATGCCATTACCAATGGATGGATCTCTCCTCTAGCCTTATGTGCAGATCACTCGACTTCTTCAGGGCCCAGGCCCCAGGTAAGTAGGTAGGTCATCTTGCTTTCCGTGCAATTGCATATTGATTGCTCATGTTAGTTTAGATGCATTTCATATTTCATTTTGCTCTACTTGCATATTGATTTCATGCTTAGTTTAGAAATTTTTGAAAAAATGCTAAAATTTTCTTTTCTAGATTAGTTTCATTTTTGGTTTTTATGTATATGGACGAAGGGTGATAGAACCACCCTAGATTTTACAGTTTTTTGTTTCAGTGTAGGCACAGGTCTACTAGGAGATGTTGCAGTTATCATGCACTCTACGACGAGCACATGTCCCCAAGTAGGACCCAGATGTTATCCCCATTTTGTGGGATAACTAAGGAGATGATGTCTTGAGGCCCTCAGGTTGCAGATATGGAGTGTCGAGAGATCACATGAATAGCAGTGTCCACTTGCACATATGGAAGCTCGCTCTATCACCACAGTTTCAATCCATTGTCAAAGCATCCACCACTCCAGCTAGCTCCTAGAAGGCAAACGAGTCTTGCTCCATGCAGTGCAAGTCGGGTATTGTGGCAGGTAATCACCTTAATATTTGAGGCATTTAAACATGTTTTATTTAAGCTGCTTTTGATTATAAAACATCTGCTTGGACATTATGCTTTTGACCTTGTTTCACCTTGGTGAGTGTCATAGATTTCCTAGTAAGTGGCCAACCTTTGGGGAAGGTTTGTGACTGGGGTACCTGGAGGGGTTATTGTACCATTCTCGACCATACTTACCACTTTCCGCTCATTACATTCCCATCATATTGCCCTCTTCTAGGCCCTTTGACTTTAGTTACCCAAGAAGGGCATGTACCCCATTTCATGGGAAGAAGGGGATGAAGGCCCAGGGGTATGGTTGCTAGCAAAAGATAAGAGCCTAAATATAAACCTTCTAGATGCTTGCCCAGTCAAGTCTTGAGAATGATGAATTGTTTCTCTTGATTGAAGACCTGCACAATATCAAACACATAATAAATATCCCGCTTGAATATAAGACTAACACAAGTGCGGTACAACACTTTACATGGTTACCCCTATGGCACTTTGTGGACCTCTTTGTTCAAGTGACACTGTGTTACTGCCCCCCAAGCTAATCGATTCACTATTGGGAGTGCACACATGTTTGGATCATTGATTAATTAAAAAATGGAAATAAATGGACTTGGAAAAAGGTTGCACCCTTGAAAAAGGTTGCACCCCCTACAAAGGCACCCATAAATGAGATAATACGAACCCTTGTATGTCATGAAACTCATTGACCTATGAAATCTAAACCCCTTATCCACATCATCATTCACAACATAACCTTGAAGGGGCACCCTTGGGAGCATCCCCTACTAGAGGGTTTTGGTCTACCCAATAGGACTTTTATGACACCCCTCCCATACCTAAACTTGGTCAATTGTATAGGGTCTTGGAGTATTTGTTTAATTTGATGAGGTAGTTTTGATGCACATGTTTAGGTGCCTTGCTTATTAGATGTGGTTTTCACTTGCCATGATATTTTGACTTGAAATCCTTGGAGGGCGTGCCTATTTGTTTTGCAGGACCTCGTTTGGTGGACAGTTTTGGAGGAACAAGCCTAGCTTGGGCTTCCATGGGGCTTGAAGCCCACAGGTTGGATACTAAGGGCCCACATGCCAGATCATGATGACTTGCCTTTGGAGGCCTAGAAGACACCTTGGAAGACCTGACCTAGCCTTCACATGCTAAACGACTTGCCTAGGAGGGGAAAAACATCACTTCTTGAGGCTTGACGTCACCTAGGGCTAAGGTTTGTAGTGATGGAGTTGTTGCGCATTGACACTTCGCATCATTTGATCGGAGGAGACATGGATTGACCTCGGCACATGAAGAGGAGGCTCTAGGAGCCCCAAGGACCTCCACTTTCTTCTCCAACAACTTGCTCCAAATGTCAAAACGTTCCCTAAAGGGGTGATGTCATCTTGCTTTAGGGTTTCTAATGTGCAAAAGTGAAAATTAAATATTATTATTTGTGTAAAGGGGTAAGATAAGAGTTGTTGACCCCTTATCTTATGTTTTACCCTAATTAATTGGACAAACTATGTTTTCGACATTTTGTATAAATAGAGATCATGTGAATCTCATTTCATAACATAACTCTCCCATTGTGAGAAGTACTTGGCTGAAATTTTCGCTAGCTTTAAGCATTATTGTGTTTCTCTCTTGTGCAAATGTTTTATGGTGCTATCCTTTGGTGAATGGATGAGGAGGAGGGATGCGCACCTCTTGAAGACTTACTCTTTGCTTTTGGATGACAATTTGCATGGTGAACTAGGGTTTGGTGTCTCTCTTTGCTTCGAATTGGTAAGGAAAATCTGCATATACTAGTTCTCTTTTGCTCATTATTGGTTATTGTTGGAGGAGTATGTTTGGATACACCCTCCATTAATGCTTCATCTTCTTGTTAAAGTTATAAGTCATTTTTGAACAAGGGTTGCTAGGAGGAATACAAGTGTGGATACCCTCTTAGATTTTACCCTAAGTTGGTTGGCATACCCTAGGGAGTAAGAGTATTTACACCCCTAGGGTTGTTGTTGATATAACTTGTGCTTTAAAGACCCCATTCACTCAATTTTAAAGACACTAATCTGATTATTTTGCATTGGAGAAAAAAAATAGCGCATTGGGAAACATGAATTTTTGTCATTTCAACATTTTGTAATCTGGGTTTTGTTCCTTGTGCCTAGCGCACCTCTTAGCCACTAGGGCATCCCCTCTAAAGGGGTATTGTTTGCTGCTGTAATAAAGTTTCATCTTCAGCCATTAGGGTTGCAGAAACCCTAATTAAGCTTTCTCTAATAACTCTCAATTCAACCACTGAAATTTGCTAAGATTTTGCCCATATATTCTAGTGATCATAGTGCATCTTTTGGTAGATTTTTGGCAAGTTTTAATGGTTGAATCTCTTGCTGTAATAACTTGTTTGGTACAGCCATAAGGCTGATTATTATCTCTGCAGAAAGTGTTTACTACAGACTTACTTTTTGTGCTAGTATCTTTCTCCTTTAATCTTGAGTTGCATTAGTGTTTTACTAGTTTATCTCTTGCATCATTTACTTGATTTCTAGCACTTGTTTTAGCAGCTAAGTGCCATTTCATTGCTGATATATACTGTGACTCATTGCTGCAATTAGGGACAGCAAGCTTAACTTGTTTTTCCATCATATACTTGTGTTTGTATTGTTGTTTTCCTTGTGTCTCGGGTAGGTACAATCAACATTTGCAAGGTCTACTACTTCCTGGCAACCCTTGGCTACCACCAAGACCTCACTGAAGCCCTTCTTCACACATAGAAATTTGACCTATAGGGGCATTCATTCATACATCACACTTTCCATCTATTTTCCCCCTAGGGTCACCATAATTCATAGAAATTTGACCTATAGGGGCATTCATTCATACATCACACTTTCCATCTCTTTCCCCCCTAGGGTCACCAGAATTCCCCCCTTGAGGTAAATCACTTCACCTCTAAAATGATGGGAACACCTATCTAGGGTGACAGTGGGTAGGTGCTCTATTAGTTGTCCCCATTTGGTGGTTGGGTCAGGGTTTTCCCAACCTACAACTTGTGCAATAACACACTGGAAATTAAAGAACATCGCAATGCACTCCCCCATCATGCGGGACACTTTTTCCTTATTCATTTTTATTTAGAAGTCCTTTATTCATTTAGAGAAGCGTTTCATGGCTCTCAGGACTTTAGGGCGATCATTTATGTATGATGTCAGTGACAACACCTTTGGGCCTTCATCCCCTTCTTCCCATGAAATGAGGAACAAACCCTTCTTGGGGTCAATGCACCTGAAGACACAAAAGATGAGGAAACAGAGGGGAAGAAGAGTGGAAAGTGGTAAGTATGAGCAGAAATGGTACGATGACCCTTCAAGGAAACCCCCCAGTAGAAACCCTTTTCCCGAGGGTGACCAACTTACTAGGATACCATGCCAACCACCAAGGTGAAATTCGGAAAAAGATATAATTTCCAAGCAAACGTTCTATAGTCAAGAAAGGACTCTTTGCAACATGCTCAAATGCTTCAAGTATTAAAGTGACACTTACCATGAGACTGGACTTGTTACCTCATGAAGCAAGACCTATTGTCTTCTGGGAGCCAAGCTGGTGTAGTGGACGTTGCTCTGCTGCCAATGATGATGGTGAAGCATGGTGAACAAGAGGTGCTATGTGGGTTGTGTTATGCATCGGGCTCTCTGCACTCCATGTCTGCTACCTACGGGCCTCAAGACATCACCTCCCTAGTTACCCCTAGGTTGGGAGGGTAACAGGACGAATTATGATGCATCAGTGAACGGCTTAATTACATCTTCTCCATATTATTCAAAACCTCTTACTTTTTAATTTTGACTCCATCGCCAAATTGGATAGAAACTGGTCTTGATAGTCCACCATCCCTTTATTTCTAAAAAACATTTTAAACATTATTTTCCAGGGTCCCCCCCTTGTGTCGGGAAATAACCAACCTAAAGTGAGAAGAACAGTTGTTGTGGTAACTGTGGGCAACCTTCCTAAGTGCCTTTATAGATGCACTTTGTTTAAGGACTTGAATATCTTTGAGTACAAGTTTGGGAGGTAACTAGCCACGTGCCACAAGTTCGTGTGTTCGACACTTGGGTCGTGCATATGTCGACATTGGCCAATGGCTAATGTCCCATGCATTGGAATTTGTCAATTATTTTCTAAGTATCAATAATTGGATTTTCTTGCACCGGTCCTAGAGTCAATCATTTTTGTTGATGGTGATCCTCTTAAGGGCACACTGGCAGATGTAGCACTTGGAATGGATATGTTGAAGGAAGGACGAAAGCAAAGTGGAAGTGGTGGTGATATTGATAATTTTGATTATGACACCCGAGGGGACGAGTTATGATTCTTCAGCCCTATTTTGTATTTGCCATTGGCATTCCCTTCTATCATCTTATCTATGCAATATGTTTTGATGATGTTGAATGAAAAAACTACAATTCACGGTTCTATATGTATGATCTATGTGGCATTCTTGTGTGTTTGATATAGTTCTATTTTCTAAATGTTTTAAAAAATTACATTTTTATGTATGTATGTATATATGTGTGTGTGTGTGTGTGTGTGTGTGTGTAGAGAGAGAGAGAGAGACTGGTGTTCCTATATCCCCTTGTAAGGGGTCTACATGTCCAAATTCCCTCTGTCGGGACACTTAGGGACAATCACAATGGAAATCATGCAAAGACAAATAAAACAAAATAAGTAAAATTTTAAAAATAAATACTTGAAATATATTTATAAAATCATGTGTGCATATATTTAATCAACTTTCACACTTCATACTAAAAACTTCCACCTAAATGAAAAGAAAATAAAAACTAGAAGGGGTCATAACAATGAATTTTCAGTACACTTACCTAAGCAAAATAAGTCATCCGGAAGTGGCTTGTAGCGATTGACAATAGCATATATGACGGTAAGGCCAACGGCTGTTATTAGGCTGCAAATGCAAAGGTGGATGACAATCTCAAATGCTCAATCTACATATTTTCGACTAAAATCTAAATACAAGAAACTAATATCGAAAATATCATTCTAAGAAAAGTATATGTTCAATTTCCCAACAAAAAAATGCAAAATAGTTAAAGTTGTCATACAATTGATCTATGAAAAGGAGAATAGCTCGCTCATCTAAACTCATCAAATGCCTTAGCTGAATCCCAAGGTAGGATGCTGCTGCTGATTCTGCCAGTCCTGTCAACAAAAAGCTGCCCAAATATCCTCAGTCTAGTCCTAGAAAAACAATATTGCCTCCATACAAAAACATAAAACAAAATACTGGCATAGAAATTTTAAGTATTTGCATGTGTGTGTTCAGGTTATGACAGTGACTGCATAGAAAGATGTTAAAATTAACTTCTAAACATATCAAAATATATGTCTAGCGTATATTTTTAATTTTTTAGGAGGTGTGTTAGGAACTCCTTATTTTGCACTTTGTACCAACCCTATTCTTGAGTCCCACTGACCTTTCTTTGGTCATCGGTGGACAGTAATATAATTTCATTTCATTTCAATTCTATAGACAGCTCAAAAAATATATGAGAGAGACTGTAAAGACTTGAATATTCACTGCTTTGTATCTGCAGCATGCATTCAATAGTTTTCTTGTAGGGATGTTAATGATCGAAATGTGCAGAGGCACACAGTTTTGGTGAAACAATTAATAATTAACATCTTTTGCAATGGACACTTAACCAAATCCAATCAAAAAATCCACCAGCCTAGATAGCATGGTACAATGTTATGAACTTCTCTCTACACGGTGCACCACATAAATTGGTGGAATAGTTCGTTACCATCTTCATGTTTGCTCAGCTTTCATATTTTTAACCAACAAGACAGAAAGCAAAATACAAGTCTCTATTTGGTAATCTTTGCTTCACTTCTGTCCAGAGATCATAAAAGATGGAAGATTCTGCCCTAAAACTAAAGTTTTCAGATTTGAATCCAACAGTTTCATAAAAAAAATCTCAGAACTGCATGATGTTTTATCTAGCAATACACTAAATGGAAATAATGAGTGATCACAGAAACATTCCACAATGACGTACCTATATTCTTAAGATATTTGTATAATATTAGTCTAGCAATATATTTTTAACAGCTCCACTGACATCAAATCCTAACAAATAAATGAATGTACAAAAAGAATATTTAGTATTCCCCTACTTGATATAGTTTGACAGCAAAGGCTAGTTGTCTAGTTAAGACTTATGTAAAAGAAGCATAAATCAAGATAAACATGGAACAAGAATAAGGCTTGCCCAACCCCACCCCTGCATAATATGCTTCGTTCTCAAAATATAACCTCTGACACAGCGATTTCACCACCAATGCCACTGGATGTGAGCCTGAAGTACCAACTACAATTGTGGCTTATATGTATCTGATGAGACATAGTCCCTAAGTTCCTAGTGATATGTGTGTAAGTCAAGTCAACCTCTCAAATGGGATGCACCATCCAAGAATAGGTCACATGTGGCAATTACTTGTTAAGCAAGTAACTTCCACTCTGTTAACCCCTAGATTTTCTCACTTGGAAATGTTGGGGTTAGGAGTCAATATTATCTTCATCTACTGGAATTCAGACTTTTCTTCAGAGACAACATTTGATCAGGCCGAGGTTGTTTCCCATCGGGGGCAGGTACAGAGATTGGTTCAGAAGTGATTTTTTGCTTCAGTCACAGAGCTAGCTCAGTTCTTCATGGTTCATAGAGACAGGTTGTTGCTTTCAGCCAGTTCCCTATTTTTTAGGAGTTCCCTATTTTTTAGGAGACAGTGACCAAAGACTCACATGAAATTTTTGAGCATGAAATATCCCTGATCCCGCTGATCAAGATATTTGCTACTGATCTAGTGTTCTGTCTTGCAGATCCAATACACTGGGGGTTTCTGGATGCGTTTCAGTTGTGTATTTGAGATCTTTATGGTTATTGCGTGTGCATGTTGGTTATTTCAGGTGCATGTTGGTTATTGCATGTGCATGTTGTGTATTTATGGTTTAAACAGTGTATAAAAGATGCATGCGGAAGTAAAAAACATCAACTGCCCAATAACATATATTATGCGACTCAAGCATGGAAATACAATAACACACTAGAATATAGAGTATAATCGTCAGCTAGATCTCAAGGATCGTCACTGGAATATAGAGTATAATCGTCAGCTAGATCTCAAGGATCATCACTGGAATACAATCAAATAGCATAAAAATACCTGTGATGCGAAGATGAATGCAGATCTGATGCATGCACGGATAGATCGACAGGAATATGCAACTCCGGAAAAATACGGTAACTGCTACCAGCTAGAAAACTCGTCCGGAAGCATAGACCGTCGAAATGCGTCGGACTGCTCCAATAGAAGCGCCCTGGCCTCTAGACTGGAATGGATGAGTGTCGGATATCAGATTTGGCCTCTGAGGTACGGGATCTGGACCCCTGGGGGGTTTGTGCACCTCCTGGGACACTGGATGCGCCCCAAATGATTCCACCAACGGAATCTGCTTCTATAGTGCTCAAAACGATCGTCTCACCAAATGCGGAATTGGGTCGGAAGGGTTTCCCCGGATCTGTCCTGATGCTTCATCTGCAATCCCAAATGTACTTTCGGAAGAGCTGCGCCCTAAATGGCTAAATAAAGCGCTCTGCAAGATTCCACTGTCAGAATCTGATGATAAATGGCTCAATAGAAGCACCCTGGCTGGATCTCCACTGGGTTGGAAGGAAACTGCAATCTGAGCTCAGACCTCGTGCAGCTCCACAAACCCTCAATCTGACTTGCGCCCTCACTGGTTGAGTTGCGCACACTGTACTGGATACTCCTGAATAGCTCGGTGAAATACCTAAATGGTATCTCTGATGGGCTAGGGTGTGTCTCTCAACACCGAAACCGATCAATGGTGGTGGTTTCCTCCAGAAATCCACAAAACAGTAAGGTCGACTCTCTTCCTCCTCTAGGAACTCTCAACATCAAATCATAACAATGCATAATGAATTAGGTTGCTTTACCCTTCCTTTATAGCTTCCCGAAACCCTAATTCGTTGTTGACCTTTTCCCTCCAAGTGACTTTCACTTTATTTTATTATTCCTTGATTAAATCACTTAATTAATTAATTAATTAACCATTTTACCTCTAAAAAGTGATTTATCCCTCTTGATGGCTTCTCCGGCCACTGAAGGTCACTTCTCATCATCTTATCCTGTAATGCTCTTCCTCCCGATTCCGATGAGCTATTAAACTAAGAGGTTTCTCCAAGTAATATTCCCATTATGACCTTCTTAGTGAATTTAATTAAGATATGACCTATAATAACTCAAAATTACGAAAATCGTCGGAATGCAACGGAACCAAAGCCAAGTTGTGCAGAATGGATCCTGATGATGAACAATGCAAGTCGGGCCCAAAAAAAACCCCTCAATATCTCCCGAACTCTCTGTCACCCCTATTTGGCTACTCTGGTAGGCACAACACTCTGTAATGTTATAATGTCCCAAAATGGGGACATTACAAAGCATGCAGTATTGTTCCTGGTTGCATTATCAAGCCAGTGAACCCTTTCTGAGATGTCATCTGAGTACTTTCTATTTTTAGCAGGGAGAGATCGGGAGTGTTGTCGTCCTTATACACACTTGCAAACGTGGGCTAAGTCCAACCCACTTAGTGTGTCCTTGGAGGCACAATGCTTAGGTTCAAGCCCACTATCACCTCGACTTGAACCTCTTTCGTCTAGGCTTACTCCTAGGGAAGCCAAGGGGGGTAGACCCTAGTTACTAAGTGAAATTAAAAATTAATTCTAGGAGTTGGTTTTAGTTGATTAAAGGTTTGGGGATCTAACCTATATGCAAAAGAAACAATGCAAAGTGCAAGATTTCAAATGCAAAAGAAGTCCTTTCCCTAAGGCAACTAACACTAGTGCTTAAGATTGGGCAAGGGGTCAACTATGTTAAAGGGAGTTTAGATTTTACAAAGATTACAACCAAATTTACAAAGAATACTAGATACAAGATTTACAAATAAGACTAGATACAAAAGAATGAAAGCAACTACTATCTACAAAGTTAAAGTGTCAACTAAGAGATACAACAATGATACAATAGATACAAACTATACAATAATGGAAAGCAAGATACAAAGCAACTAACTTGCAACTAACTTGGAATAAACTTGAATGTGCAGGTAAAGAAAGATGCTCAAAGGAAAGTACAATACAACACAACAAGACAACTATCCCAAACAAAGAGTGCCCCCAAAGGATGCGCAACTCAAGGGGGAAGTTTCACCAACATATACAACAACAAGCCCCAAACAATGAAGATGCCTCCAAAGGATGCGCAACTTCAAGGGGGTTGAGCCAATTAAAACACAACACAACTTAAACTCAAAATTAAATGTTGAAATGAGACCTCCAAGGGCTTAATGCGCAACTTTAGTTCACTTAGTCAAACCCACAAAATGCTTAAAGTAAATTTGCATGTAGATGTAAAAGTAAAGTGCTTGCAATGTAACTTAAGCATGAACCATAAAAATACCAATGTAGATTGCCCAAGGTTAAGTGGATTGATTAGGATTAGTTAAGTTGTTAATGTGAAGAGTGAATCCTAGACTAAGTGACAACCCAAGAACTCTCCCTGCTTGTACCAAAAGAATTGTTGGGTGCTCAATAAGTGAGGCAAACAAGGCCACACCCTAGCTCCACAGGTCAATCCAAGAACAAAAGTACTCCACAAGGGGGACACCTAGTGTCGTGAGACCGTCCTCGATCTAGCACCCCTTGCTTCTTCCTTAGGTTCTATTTTTGTTGCAAAGTTGAGACAATGGTTGGCGACCTATTAAACTAGGTAGATTTTAGGCCCTAAGAAACTAAGGTCAATTGAGCTTAAGAGATTAAATTAAGTTAGATTAGGTGAAGATGATTGCAAAGTAGTGCTTGTATAGAGTGTGCTTGCAATGTAAATGAAAGTACTTGAAAGATAAAAACTTGAAATGTAAAGTACTTAAATGGAAATTGCAAGAAACTTGAAATGCTTGAAAGTAGATAACAAGATTATACAATGCTCATAAAATTAAATTGCAAGACATAAAAGAAAGTACTTGAAAGTAAAAATAACTTGCAACGAAATGAAAGAGCAAGATAAGCACCATAAAATTGGTATGCTTCCATAGGCCTAAACTAGCATAAGATGATTGCTTCTAGATCTAGAAAATTTTAAGCCATTTAGCACATGAAAGAAGCAAATACCATATACTAGCCTAGCCTTACGATTTTGGGGGTTGGCTTAGCCAAGCACTCACCAAGGTGTAGGCAAACAAGAAAAAAATAAATGCTTGAAATGAAAACTAATCTAACAACCACAACAAGTGCACAAGATGGAGGACAAAGCCTTCCGGTTTTGTGCACAAGTGGGTGAATTAAAAGAATGCTAAAAACTTGAAAGAAATTCCTAGCCTCTCAACCTTGTCCTAATGACAAGTGGGGCAAAGTTGCAAACAATGGAAAATAAATTGTTGAAAATGAAAACTAATTCCTAGCCTTACGTTTTTGGGGGTTGGCTTAGCCAAGCTCTCACCAAAGTGTAGGCAACTTGTAAAAAAAAATGCAGAAAATTAATTACAATGAGAGAAGGCAAGCCCTTGGGACTCCCTTGGGCTTTCTTACAATGTGTAGAATAGAAGAGAAAGAGAGGGTATTGGTTACCCAACTTTGGGAGGCTGATCTTTAGCTTGTTGTGGCCCCAAATGGCCTCTTGGACACCTCCTTGGTCACTAACCTACAAAAAACCAGCAAGCAAAAGCTTGCTGGAAATGCTACAAAAGTGACACAAATGTTAAGAAAATTTCTGTTTTTTACACAGAAATTTTCTGCAGAAAATTTCAGCAAGTATATTATATTGAAATGACCTATTCTAAGTGTTAGTATGCCCAAAAAATCAATGGAAATGAACAGAAATAAAGTGCAAAAATTTTAGAGGCTCAGAATGGATGAGGAAGGCAAGTTTCCAAATCTGAAACAAGTCTTTCAAACCCTTGAAGTGACCTGCAAACATTTATGAGCAAACTACAAGAAAGAGCAAATATTTGAATCAAACCCCCCGCTAGGTGAACGAGAGAAGGTAATGACAGCATCTAACAGTCTAGAAGGAGAAGCTTATGATTGGTACCATTGGTGGTCCAGGAAATGTGATGCTCGTTCCTTCCACTGGAAGAATTTTACAACAGCCCTACATAAAATATTTCATGACGAAGAGGATGACGACCTATATAACAAGTTCGTGCATCTCAAACAGAAGGGAAACGTAAACGATTATACACACTGTAACGTCCTCAATCATTACGACTACACATGAACCAGAAAGTGCAAATTTTTTTTTTGGGCAGGAAGGAAAAGACGACAACAGTTGAACCACACAACCTGACGACGAACACACGCGCGCAAATCAGTCGACAGACATCGACGACTCATCAACTAGCACAACGAGCAACTGGGCGACACAAGCGTACAACAAGAAGGAGAAACGACTTTCCGCCCGACGCAATCATGACCAAGCCTGCAAGCTAAGGACAACATCCCCCTCCCGACACAACGACCTTGACGACCAATGACTAGAACCTCAAGGCGCGTGAACCAAACGCGTGAAGGCGTACAACACAGGCGCTAACAACAACTTACAACGATCAATGACACTTACACGGGAAGCACAGGCTCCGGCCAAGTTATCATTCGCCTCAATTCAATAGGGCGCGCAATGATCCCCCCCTTCACCAGGGATCATGCCATGGCCAGGCAATAGGTGTGACAATGACCAAGGCGCAACACGACACATCTAGACCAAACCCAGAAGGATCCAATGTGCTAGGAGACCCAACCGACGGTCAACATTCAAACTCCACCCATGCAAACGAGCTCACGCATGCAAACTACCTCCACGCGCATGCAACTACCTCCACGCTAACAATGCATATAATACTATACACGATTTGGTGTGTATGCTCGCTGCACCATCAACAACGGCACTCACGGTATGAAGCCTGGCCTTAAACCCACTCACGGATATTTAACAATTCAAAACACCAAACAAAATCAAACTCCAAATCTCTAAGCTTATTCAAATAAAAAGAAATGAAAACGCAAATGCAAAATGTGCAATTAGTGAAGAGCAATATTTAACAATTAAAAACACCAACCACACCTTAGGACCTAAAAACCAAATAAAAATGAACCATTGAAACATTATGAAATATACAAACTGGTATATAGTCGTGAGAAGTGCATAAAGTTACTCACAAATTTTCATTTACTTGTTCGTGTCACAAAAGGCTACTACAAATATAAAGCACAAAATACAGATTACTAACAACAGTATTTAACCATCAAAACTATGGGATATGTTGGTATTTAAATCAAAATAATTTTAAATTAAATCATAGTGTTTTGAAACAAAAGAAACTTTGATAACTAGTGTACAATCCTCAGAAACTTCATAAACAAATTTACGAATTCCGTGACTTATAAAAGCCACAAGGAGTTATGAAAATGTAAATGCACAAAACGCAGCAAAGGCACAAAACACAAAATAATGAGAAGCAAGATTTAACCATTGAGAGTTATCTAGGCATATATTTTCGAAATTTAAGTTGAACCATTAAGATGTTTTGGAACATGAAAGAGAACTGGTATATAATCTTGAGAAACTTCATATACGAATTCAAAATTCATTTGCATCTAGACTTACCGAGACAACAAAACCTATGAAAATGCAAAAGTACAAAACGCAGATTAGTCTGCAACAATATTTCAACATTAATAATACTTTAGGCATTATAGATGAATTTGTCATAAAGCAGCTCAAATACAGTGTCTTCCATTCTTAAGAAGTCGCAGGCATTGCTCCAGGCGGTTTAATAACGTCAGCTGTCAAAACGCAGGTTGTCAAGGCGCATACAGTCAATTCTAATACAAGGACGCAGGGATTCAGTTCAGCTATATTAAAACGCAGCCACTCTGATTCACAGGAACACAGACTTAAATAATATCCCCGTCACCTCTAATTCTAAAGCTATCAATCGCTGCCATTGCTATAATAAATTCACTATTTGACTAATGTTACAACGCAGGTGAACAATTACGATTTTGTCGGCATACCAAAACAAAAACACAAACAGGGATAAATAAAGCGTTTTTCCATTGTCGGGATACCAAAACAAAACGTAGACAAGGATAAATAAAGCGTTTTTCCATCGTCGGGATACCAAAACACAACGCAGACGGGGATACCAAAACAAAAACGCAAACATGGATACTAAAACAAGAACGCAAACAGGGATACTAAAGCGTTTTTCATTCGCCTGGGGTACCAAAACAAAAACGCAAACAAGGATACCAAAACAAAAATGCGGACGGTATAATAATTCGTTTTCAAATAAATTAAAAGCATGGGGAAAAAATCACAACCCAAACACAGGTAAGGACTGTCAACAAGAGGACAAACGCAGGCTAAAATCTTTCTCAATTAAATTTAAGTGCAGAATTAAAATGCGGGGAACGAAAAATGAACAAGGCATAGGGTAATCATTCGTCGGAAGCGCAATGACCATTAGTCAACAAGAACAATCCACAGGGGTAGCGGCTGGCAAAAACATCCTTCACTCATCATCCACGCACAGAAAAGTAGGGCATTGAGATCCATAGGTCTATTAACGCCGAAGCGACGACCGTAGATCAGTCTCTTGGCCGACTGCTCAGGCGAGGACTGATGAGCTAGGGACGAAAGGCAAAACAACCGCAATCATCACAAATCAATAAACCATAGGGCAGTCAAGACATGCCGGGAATCGAAGGCCATGGGAGTTAATCAATCATCGAGCTAAAGGCTATGGGAAAATTTCAATCATCAAGTAGAATGCTAAGACAATCATTTTCCTTACCCAATTAAACATGTAGATCTAAAAGCATAAATCATACAAACAATCTACCACGCAAAAATAAAGGAAGTGTACCGTTGCCCAATCGCCCGCTCTGAGTTGATGTCCCGCGCGCTCCGTGCAACTCCCACTTGCCGACCGATGAGATTTCACCGATACCTCCCAGTCAACACTAGGGGTACTCTTCTTCCCCCTTAGCCCCCCGAGCCGCAAAGGGGTCACGCACACTAACCAGAGAATCAGCTAGCTCCCAGCTCGCCTCGCAAGGCCGAGGTACCACTCCTCACCGAACTAGGTATCCCAACTCCCACAAGCTAAGTCACTCAAGTATAAATTTCTGCAGCGTAACGTTACGCATCACAGAAGAGATCCATCATCCTTCTCCTCCCTCCATTATATAGAGTTTCGAAGTCAAAAACTTTCTCAAAATCCCTTTTAATTTATTGTTCATTAATTTAACTCATAATAATCCTCCCCGTACATGTGTCGCCCATCCCCTTTATTGCACCATAAATTAATTTCCTTAATTAATTAATTACCCTTATTTCCCTCACCCACCTAGAGTCATTCCTAGAATCGCTCCTAGGTGTCCCCATATTCCCTTACAAGTTTTAATGACTTCCCCCTTATTAATTTACTAGTTGAGTTTAAATTAGAAAGTTCTTAAATGCTAGATACCTTACTAAGTTAGACTATCTGATTTTTCCTTGTGTTTCCCCTTTCTTTTTATGTTTCCCACTTTTTCCTAGTTTCTTAATTATTTTAGATTTCCCTCTTTCCCCTTTTTATTTAAACTCAAAAAGGCATGTGCAGAAACTTACCCCTTTTTCCCTTTTTCTTTTTAATGAAATAAATTTTTAATTAGCATAATATAGTAAAACAATTATTTCCCCTTTTTAAATTTTATCCCAAAAGATTTTTATAAATCAATTTAATTGCTTACCCCCTTTTTGTCACAAGATTAATGAAGATTATCATTATTATTTATTTATTTTATTTTTTTAATAAATAGATAAAAAATTTATCACAAGTATAATTTAGACCTAGACTTTATTTTCCTAGGTTGGGCGACATTTTATTAGGGGAAAAGTTTTAAATCTTCCTTAACATGTTATTCGTCCTAAAGCCATCTAGGTTTATCCAATTATTAAATAACAACGCGACGTGCCCTTCTGGACACACTAGGTGCTCCAAGGGTGCCACTCGCCTGTTTCTGTTTCTCTTGCGTGACGTACCCTTCAAGACGCACTACGTGCTCCAAGGGTGCCACTCTCCTCTTTCCATTTTTCTTGCGCGACGTGCCCTTCAGGACACACCACGTGCTCCAAGGGTGCCACTCACCTCTTGACTAACTTGGTAGACATCAAAAACCCCTGGAGTCAATACTCCGCCAGGTGATCTTGTGGGAGACTAAGGGCCTCTAAGGAATAAGGCCCCTGCCTTATTGCGCGCCCCTTAGAATCATCGTGAGCGACTGTCGCAGTTTGCCCTCACGACATCGTGGGTCCTCTCGAACTAGGTAATCGTTAACCTACAGTTCGAGCCACGGCGGGAATGCTAGTAGGTTGTGGCAAGGCTATTGTCCACACCTCTCCCTCAACATCTCTGGTAGTCGAGTGTGACCCCTCAACTCCACATGTGAGTCTGGTCGGCAAGCTATCGTCAGCCTGCATCATCAACGAATCATGTCAGAAATATATCCATAATCATGTCATCTAATCAGATGCACTAATATCACATATAAAACAATCAAACACCAATAGTTCACTCCCTGACTCAATCCAGAGTCCAAGGGGTTTTGTCGATGCCTCTGCATCCTCGAGGTCCAAAATCCTGCGCACTCAATAAAACCGAGTCAATAGCACCTGTCTATGTCAATGCAGCAAAACAACATGTCATCAACCCATAACGCCTCATAATCAAAATCAATGTTTAATAGTATAATAATCCGGATCACTTGCGAGCAAGTGTCCTCAAAGAATAAGTTCGCTCAGTGTGCGCAAGAGCGGGATGTTACACACACGAATGGGAGGTTCTAGCAACAAGGCAATGCGGATTCACGGATGAGCAACTCATCAAAATGTACATATGTGGCCTAAAAGACTACATTCGTAGTGAAATTAAACTATGGAATCCTAAAACAATTAAGGATGCAAGACACGCAGCAAGGCTAATAGAACAAAAAAACAAGTTCAATAAACCAGCATTCACAAGTCGAGAAAGGTTAAATAAATATCTAGATGATAGAACGAAGAAATACAATACAGGCAAACCTAACAAATATTTACCACCTCATTTGAGAGAAGGTCAAGCCAGTATTCAAGACTCAAATAAAAAATGGGAAAGCAAATGTCGATATTGTGGAGACAAATGGTTGCCTGGGCACAAATGCAACAATAAAAATTATATTCTTGTAAAGTAGAGAAAGAATCAAGCACATCTGACAGTGATTCAGATAACGAAAGTGAAGAGGAAGGTGAGGCCCCCAATACAGAAACCGATGAGGCCATGCCCAAGATATCCTTGGCTGCAATAACAGGAATAGCACAACCGCAAACGTTAAAACTAAAAGGGCACATAAAAAAAGAAAATGTCACCATTCTAGTCGATACAAGGAGCACCCATAATTTCATAGATGTAAATGTTGCAAAGAATCTACATCTATTCGTATATTCGGTCGCGGATATAAGAGTAATGGTGGCATATGGTAAAAAAATTGATGGCATAGGAAAATGTCACAAGATCAAGCTTCAAGTAGCAGATTACGAATTAGAATCTACATCGTACCCTTGGGAGGAGTAGACGTCGTCTTGGAAATTCAATGGTTACAAATGCTAGGGACCTATTCTGCAAATCACCAAAAACAATTTATAAAATTCAAATGGGAAGGAAGACAATACAAACTATACAGATTCCAGCCGCCTCCCACCCAAATTATATCCTCACAACAAATGGAGAAACTAATTCGAAAAGGAGCACCATCTTACGTGGCACACTATCATCAGATACAGTTATTAACATAAATAGTCAAGTCGCAACATCCAGAGATTCAAACATTAATCCAAAAATACGACAAGGTATTCCAAAACTTACCTATGAAGCTGCCACCTAATAGAAACATAGAACATATAATCGAGGTTAAGCCAAATTCAGCACAAGTTAATATTAGACCTTATCGATATCCTCACCACCATAAGACGGAAATAGAAAGGCTAATTCAAGACCTATTGAAATGTGGGGATATTACGACAAGCAGGAGCCCATATGCA
>ML781488.1:853782-864071 GCA_009831015.1 Picea engelmannii
TATCTTACTTGGGCAGCAATCTGTGGAAGGGGTTTTCCTTGACTTGGCCTTTATCCTTTAGCCTTCCTTTGACTCAGATTGCCTTAGGGACGTCTCCCTTGGACTTGCCCTCCTAAATAGAAAGAGCTCCCCATCGAGGTGACGGTGGGTGGGGAAGCTCCTGTTACGCCGGTTTCAAGCCCTGACTCAAGCCCTTGGACCTTTCCTACAAACCGTGCGATAACAGGGCCGACTTCTTATTCTGCACTTTGTAATTGTCCGATGACCAATCCGCAAAAGGGGATTTGGTCCTTATACAATTACCGACTTGATTAATCCTCAATGGGGATTAATCTAATAACAATAATATTAATAATGACATGATTAATCCTCAATGGGGATTTAATCCAATAATAATAATAACATGATTAATCCACAATGGGGATTTAATCCAATAACAAAATAATAAGAATGCTCTTCGCAGTTACATTATTTCAACAGGGACTACACTCCCTTCCATACTCAGTCAGATACAGAGCCAAAGGCAGAGGACAGGGACAGGGATCATATCAGTTCCGATACAGAGGTAGAGATAGAGCAGATTATGGGTGACATGCGTGAGACACTGGAGGGCAAGGGGAAAGGCCCCGAGACAACATATGACAGTACCCAGGCCATCTTGAATGACCTAGCCAGAGGGCAGTGGGACATGATGAACGCCATAACACAAATGGCCATCAACACACAGATGATCCAGCACAGTGTGGTATCTCCATGGAGCTTTGACATTGTATCTGGGTATCTCCTTTGCATTCTATGTGGAAAATGAGATGTAAATTTATTTTTGAGAATTGTGACATCTCAATCTCCTCTTTCCTTGCGACCTAGCAGGAAGAGGTACACTCTCAGTTGTTAGCCAAAGGATTTTTTGTTGATTAAAGATGCTAAAAATGCTGGTGCACTTGCTTATTCAGATCTGATCTCAGCCCTTGTCGCAATGAGAAAGATCCCTTCCTGATTGTACATATTTATTTTCTATCTCCTCCGTACATATTTTGTTTGTTAATATAAGTATTTTCTCAAAAGAGATAAAAGAATGTTTTGCATTGTTGCCTGGAATATATATTACATGAATAGCATTATCTAAACAAAGCTATTTGACAAGTTTTATTTGGAATACATGGCTTTTTTAATACACCTTTATAATTAGTGTCAACTTAAACAAATTCAAGCATGTTGATGAAACTCTTGCTCTAGTTTCAATAAGCATATTTTATATCCACAATAGCAATACTAATCACAAAAGTTTAACCATTATGAACAAGTAGACTCTAGGTCAAAAATAAGATAATTTAAATGTTTTGAAATCAAAACTGTCACATAAACATTGTTTTTCACAATTCCTAGTGCATGACAATAAGATGATCTTGCTACTCAAATGCCCTTTAAATGCTAAATGTCTGAAAAATAGTGATTCTTTATTCTAATGTGGAATAAGAAAGCACCTCAATCCACACGCTATCATAGTAAGCAGAGTTGTTTTCCCATCCCAAGGTACATCCCATCGTTCCAAAATGGGCCAATCCAATGTTTTAAAACTCTGTCAAAAAAGTGAAAAGGGAAACAATATAACTAGTGACCAACTCAAGGAAGATGTAAAGCTTCTTTAATGCCACATACTTGTTATTCTGGAGTGAAATATCTAATAGGCCTCATTTTTTATTCTACAACAACGATAGATTTATTAAAATAATATAACTCATATGGCAGTAAAAACAAGCACTTTACATAGCTTGATAAGTTGAAGGCAACAAGAATGAAGCTAAGTTTATAGCAAAGTTACAAACTTGGATTGACAAACAGCTAGAAAAAAAACTCCATAAGGTTGGAGAGTAAGAGTTTAACCCGAACACAGGAAAATCTTGGATAATAAAAAAATATTTAAAAAATACTATCATTTCATTCAGGAAACCAAGGAAAAAGTCAAGAAAAACTCCGACTCAACAAAAGCTCAATGAGCCCTCAAGGGTTAGAGTTTGACCCACAATTACTTACAATCAAACTTGTTGCCAGTGAGTAAAAATCCACTGGCAACAAGTGTGACTGGCAGTGTTATGATCACTGAAGATTATCTATTATTTCCAGAAGTTTTATGTTATGATGTCATAAGAAAAATCTCTTCACTACTAGAGTTTTGATAGTCTTTTGTCTTTTCCGTTAGGTGATGGTAAAATAAGCCATACTTTTTGTTAGTGATACTTTTTTGTTAGTTAATAGAAAAAGTTTTTCTAACTTCTAGTTACTATCCCACATGTAAAAGGCAAGAAGGGAAGAGAGGAAAAGTAACCATAAAAAGACCTTTGGGCCTTGAGAATAGGACATCTCTGGGAACAGTTGTCATGGATAGTCAGTGGAAGACTAGTTCTTGAACAAGTGCAGCACCCATACTGCTCTTGGAGGCTACAAACTGAGAATTTCGGCACCACGTTGATCTGGAATCTTATATGATATTTATTCTATATATTAGACAATAATTTCCAGATCTAACACGTATCTAGAAGGATATGGATTCTATATATTGTTAGGTTTACCAGTTGCTTGGAACGTGTTCTACTTCAGCAAAGGTGCACCTACAGTGGATCCTCATTCCTCTTGAGTCCTATGCACAATAGTGTGGATGTGTGGGCGCACCAGCAGCAGCAGAGAGGCACCTTAATGAGGATGAGGAGGCACAGTTATGGATAGAGGGCACATGCACCAATATACCTTCACTAGCCTTGTACCATTTCCAGTTTAGCATTTTTTGTTATTAGACTATTCCAGATTTAGCCTTTGCTTTAATTAGAAAGTTACTTTATTTATGTTAGCTTTTCCAGATTTAGAAAAAGGGCCAACCTTAGGGAGTTTTTCAGATTTAATTAAGGCGCTTGGATCCAGTTCCAAGGTAATTGGAAATAGTGCACTATCGCCACATACTTTTTCCCTACACTTTGGGTAAGTGCTTGAAGCCCACAGGTTGGATGCCATGGGCCCACACTCTGGATGATGATGACATGCCTTTGGAGGCCTAGAGGACACCTGGGAGGATCTTACCCAACCCCTACATGCCAAACGACTTGCTTGAAAGGGCCAAAACGTCACCTTTTGAGGGCTTGATGTCACCCTAGGGCTAGGGTTTGGTGGTGATGATGAACACTCGGCATGTTTTGAAGGAAAAGGCCCATGGATCGTGGAAAAAAGGCTTTGGTTGAAGACTATTGGCCTTTGGAGGCCTAGCGCTCCCTTCTCCAACTCAACGACTTGACCAAAAGTGCCAAAGGTTGCCCAAAAAGGGGGTGACACCATGTTTCTAGTGTTTCTCTTATGTGCAAAACATGAATTAAATAATATTGCTTTTGTAAAGGGGCAAGATAAGGGCTGTTGACCCCTTATCTTGTATTTTACCCTAAGTTTTGTGGACAAACATGTTTTAGAACATTTTGTATAAATAGAGATCAACTCTATTTCATTTTGACATAGCTCTCCCATTATGAGAAGACTACATTGGCTGAAATTTGTGCCCTACTTGGGCAACTCTCTTTATCTCTCTTGGTTACATTACCTTGTGATGATTTATCTTTGCTATTGGATGGATGGATGATGGCGCTAGCTCTCTTGGAGGCTTCTTTCTTGCTTTATGGTGGAATTTGCTTGGTGAATAGGGTTTCATCTTGTTAATGCTTCAACTAGGTAAGGATTTCATGTTTATTGCTCTCTTTTCTTGGTTGTAAGGTTAATGTGATGATTTCTTGAGGGGTATAAGGGCATACAACCCCCTCCAAGTCCATTGTAATTGTTTGAAATAATTTTGGGTACAAAGGATACTAGGAGGAGTAAAAGGGCTTACGCCCTCCTAGGTTTTCCTTGTTGGTTAGGGTTTGCCTTGGGGAGTAAAAGGGTTTACAACCCCAAGGAAGTAATTCATCCAAATGTAGACTTTTGAGGAACTAGAAGGCTGCCCAACATGCCTGTCTTGTGACCTCTTGTTGGGCTCTAAGTTTACTATATCAAAGTTGTCTTTGCTGCTATTTTAGGACAGCAAACAGGTCTGAAATTTCTGCCAAGAAAACTCCCTTCCAATTGACAGTTAAGTGCTCTTTTAAGGTGCCCTTGCAAGTGGTTTTGTAACTGATGTTAGCACATGCAAATACCATAAAACAAATAACACTCCTCTAGGATCTTTACAAGCTCCTACTGCTGATATACAACTAAGCATACATGAAAAATGAACAAATGTAATTTTTGGTCAATGTGACCCTGGACAAAACGCCCTCGGGGAAAACCAATTTAGAGTATATGTATATATATGGAGTGTCTCAAGCATGGAATACAACAAGGAAGTAAATACAATGGAACATGTACACTTTGCAAGCTCCTCTCAAGCTATGCAAGAAGGCTCCTCGAAGAATGCGCCCAAGAAGTGCACCCTTCCCTTCCTTGACCAAGCTAGACCACCAATGCGCCCTTGATCTTTCCTTTGGTTGTTTGAGAAACCCTTGCACACAAACTGCCTCTTGTATGCTGCCTCAAACCTCTGCCAATAAGATCTGCAAAAGCCTCACTCCAACATGTGCCTGCAAAGCTTGCGCCCTCCTCCTCAAGTGCACCCTCCACCAAGCATATAAATAAATGAAGCCCTAAGCCTCCTTACGCCCTCCATGGATGAAGGTGCCCAAGCTATCCTCACCTAATGCCTCCATTCTCATCCCTCTCCTCTCCAAACTCCCCAAGTGAACAAAACAAGAATGAATGCCTCTCTTGCCCCTTGCGCCCTCTTTAGCCATCCCTAGGCCAAATCTAGAGATTGATGGCCAAGATCATCTCTTGCCATCTCTAATCAATGGGTGAGATCTTCTCACAAGTATCTCACTTAGAAACCCACTTTTAGTTAAGTTTCCTAAGTTTGCCCCATGTCCTTTAATTCACCCACAAAGTGGAGTGAATTAAATCACTTTTGCCCTAAATGACAAAATTTCACTTTTGACTTAAATCTCCTAAGTCAAAGTGAAATTAGAACAAAAGGTAAAGTACAAGGGTCTAATCAATTCCCTCTTGTGGTTAGAGAGAACCACAAGGGGGGCACTTCCCAAGGTACCCCAAAACTCAACACTCCCTCTTACCGAGGAAAGTGTTTCTCACCCCTCCAATCTCATCCCTGCAGTGGACAATGTTGCTTGCTAGCAAATACTCGGTGAGTATGGCTGTACCTGTTATCGCACAGTTTGTAGCAAGGATAAAGGCTAGAGATTGAAGAGTCAAACTGGCGTAACTGAAACCAATCCCACCCAATGTCACCTCAATGGGATGGTTCTTTCTGTTTAGGGAGGTAAGGCCCAAGGGAGACGTCCCTGGTGACCTGGGGTTTTGAGAAGGCAAAGGATTATAAGATAAAGATAAGTTTCCCCCCTCACAAGTCACCATCGAGCAGATAGTCCGGCTAATAGCCAATAATAAAGTATAACCAAAGAAAAAGAGATGCACCTGCCTGAGACAAAGCAACAAGAAGAACTGATATATGCAAGATGCTCACTTGGTTAGTACTTCATATAAATCAATGACTATCTGATACACATATAAGCAATTGGATAATAAATATTGACGAAGTCAATGTTTATAAAATAGCAATGATAAATATGTCACTTCTTCAATAAATGCTAAGAAAATGTGGCATTCAATGCAACAATCAACACTTCATTCAATTAATGCCTTTAAACCACCATTCAATTGCTTATAAGAGAAACGTTAGCTGCATAAATGATATTGTAGCAAGGGATGACGGCAGCAGTAGGTTGGTAGGGTTAGTTTATAAGCTAGGGTTAGTAGTTAGGGTTTGATTCAAAGGTATTTTAGAGTGGTTTTGATCATACATTCACAAGTTTGGTCTTAGATCAATGTGTTTCCTAGGGTTAATGGAGTCAAAGGGAGGACACAAGAGCTGAAGGATCAAAGAATATAATGAGGGTAAGGACTAGAGGATTAAGCCTTGAGGTGTTGCTAGAGCAAGGGCTCAAGGACACAAACCCTAGGGGAGAGAGGCTCACCTTGGTGTAGGAGAACTAGGCCTCGGTGCTCTCTCCTCCTTCCTTAACTCAATGGCAAGGACGGCTAGCTCTGAAAATAGCTTAAGACTAAGACAAGAGGGTTTACAAGGCACCGTGTTGTTGTGGCAAGGCTTTACCAGCAAACCTTAGAAAAAACGGCTCATCAAGGTGTAGCTTAACTAGGCCCTAATGTGTCTTCTTCTTCTTAGCTCAGAGAAGTAAAACGGCTAGCATATGAAGAGGGGGGAAAGAGTGTAGCTAAGGCTAGGCTCAATCCTCTTCAGCATGAAAGAGTAGAGTGTTGCTATGGCAAGGCTCTATCTCATTTCAGCAAATAAAATGGCTAGAAATCTTGACGGGGACATAAGACAAGGACCTACAATGTGTGCTTGTCCACTAGGGTTTATTCAGCAAATTATAACCATGAAATGCAAGAGAAATAAAACTACAACCATTCATTCAAGAAGTTTTGCAAAAATTTACTTACATTTAACCAAGAAATCAAGTAGCAAACCCTAGTTGTAACACCTTCCACCAAGATAAATGCCAAAAATGCCAAGAAAATCTTCCTTCAACAAGTGCGCCTCACTATTTCAACCAAAACCCTAGAATAGGGCGCAAATTTCAGACCTCACCAAGTGGTGAGTGAGAGATGATGAAAAAAATGAGAGTGAAAACTCTCAATTTATACATTACCATGACCTAATTTTACATTTTAGGTCATAAAAAGGCCGACAAGGCCAAAATACTAAATCATCTTGTTTTTACATTAAAATGTCAAATTGAAACCCTAATCAAGCAACAGAAGGACGTCATCCCCTTTCTAGGGTGACGTTAGCCCCTTCTAGGGAAAATGCAGCCTCCAAGAGCAAAACGTTATCCCTCTTTGGGCTTCTCCAAGCTACCACATATGCCAAACTGCCCTATCCATCTGCCAAAACGTCCATGAAGTAAGGATGACATCATGGACCTCATGGGTGACGTCCTAGGCCTTCCAAGGCCAACGTTCCTCTGAAAAAGGGCCAATCCCCCTAGGTCAAGCTCTGCCAAGGTGCCTCTGGTGGAACGTCCTCCTCTTCTCCAGTGCAAAGCCCCTGATCCATCTATGTCCTGTCTCTGCCCCCTGATGGGGTCTCAGCATCCATCTTGATGGGCTCTTCAGCCCCATGGAGGTCCGAACTAATCATCTCCCCATGTGTACCTGTCCAAAATGGTACTTATCCGTCGGGCATGATCCTGCACATCAACAGCTACGCCCTCCATGGGCTCATCAGTCACAAGGATCATAGCAATGTCAATCACATCTCATCATCAATATTATTAAACACGTGCATAAAATCCCTAATACATCATTCAAAAGCTCAAAGACATTACACAAGCCTGCAATACAAGTTTGGAGAAAATGACAAGGCATCCTATTGGGCTAGTGTCCACTGGAAGAGGAAAGTTTCTGGAAGAGACCTCATCCAAGCCATGTAAGTGGGTGATGTGGTCAAGGGATGTCCAAGTAGGTGGGTGCAAATGAGGGTAGAGGATGCAAATCTTTCCCTGTGGGTGCCTTTGTAGAAGGCGAGTTGCACCTGTCCTGGATGCAATTTTTCCAAGCCCATTCATGCCTTTTATTCTTTTATTCTTATATTGCTTTTTTCTTCAAGAGGCTAATCAGGGGACACTGCCTTGGCGTGGTGACCAATGGTGACAGCATTACCCACAAGTACTTTCACAGAAATGAGAAGGTTGGCTCGTGATGAGACCCCCTTTTCCTTGGCCATGCAACCAACAATCACTACCCTAGCGTGGTAACCAGTTGGTGGTAATGTCATACTGCTAGGTACCCATGGACCTAATGGGTTGGCTCGTGATGAGACCCCCTATCCTCTGATCAGGTCTTGTTTTATTATTTTTACGGGTCCCTCTTGTTTCTTGTTGAGAAGACCTTTATTGCTTTCTCGGGGATCCCTGGGTGAAGCATCTCGAGGTTTTATTCTTAGGCTTTTATCTTTTACCAGCTTGCTTTTACCTTCTGGGCCTTTAGCCCCTTCTTCCCACGAGATAAGGTGCAATCCTGAAAATAGGTCAACCCAGTGCCCAGACAAGTGGAATGGGATAGGTGAGCGGGAAGCAAGATGTAAAAGTGATGCTGTGAAGGGAGCGGACGATGGCTTTTCAAAAATCCCCCCCAAGTGGCAAACCAAAACCTAAGGACACAGGCTTACTAGGGCATCATGTCAATCCCCCCAGACATGGTCAAGTGGGCAAGTGTAAGATCCAAGCATTTGTTAGAAACAAAAGGAATCAAATGCACATATTCAAGGGTTTTGATGATCAAAGTGACACATACCATGATACCCGGACTAATTACCTCATGGAGCAAGAACCATCTCTGACACAAGACCAAGCCAATGGTGATGGATGTTGCTGCTACTGACAAGATAAAGGTGTTGGAAGAAAGAAAAGGTGGGCCCTCCAGGGCCATGCTAAAGTTAATCCTGCTCTCGATACTCCATGTCTAGGACCTGTGGGCCTCGAGACATGATCTCCTAGTTATCCCTAAAAGTGGGGGATAACAGTACCCTGATCATCAAAAGTGGCCTCTGACTCTGATTTGCTCGACCAAAGATCCTGATCTTGGCATCTCACCAAAGATCCCTACCTTGGCATCTCACCAAAGATCCCTACCTTGGCATCTCACCAAGGATCTCTACCTCTTGGCATCTCACTAAGAGTCTCTACCTCTTGGCATCTCACCAACAGTCTCATCTCTTGGCATCTCACCAAGAGTATCTTAATCTTGGCATCTCACCAAGATCCTCACCTTGGTCTCTCACCAAGTGACTTCCACCTAAAGTGGAATCTGAAACTAATCTGCTCGTCTCCATAGCCAAGTGAGAGTCAAACCTCTTCGGCGCCCTACTCACTCTCATCAATCTTTAATGCTCTAAAGCCTCTGCACCAACTGTCTGTCTGCTCAGCAACTCTAAAACTGAAGTTGTCCCGGGTGGACCAGTCACCCCTGAAAATGGTGTACTCGACACATGAGGTTGTATCCCCTGCAAAGCATCACTCTGCAACTATGGGACCTCCTCAACACTGTCTCTCAACTTGAGAGATCTCCTAAAAGCTCTACTATCCTCAAATATGACATCTCTCCTCACCACCACTCTGCTTAGTGCTAGAATGTAGATCCGGTAGGCCTTTGCGACCTCTGAGTAACCAACTAGAACCCCTCTCTGTGCTGTGGGATCTAGCTCTGTCCTCTTCTCTGAGAATACATGAGAGAAAGTCAAGCACCCATCAATACGCAAGTGCTCAACATTAGGCCTACAACCACTGAAAGCCTCCTCGAGAGTCTTCCTCCCCAAGGCTCTATGGGGACTCCTGAACTACAGGTAAATTGCAATACTGCAAGCATCTGCCCACAAGTAGACTGGCAGTGCCTAATCATGCAGCATACTCCTCGTTGTACCTAGTACCCTAGCTGATCTACTGTCACTGCTGGGAAAAACAGACTCGGTGTACTCCCCAAGAGTACACTCTTTGCACATCTCCTGGTGCTCAATGTTGAACTGTGGCATACCCGTCACAATCTCTCTCAACGATCTCAAAGCTCCATAATGCAGATGAGCTATCCTCCAATGCCATAGCTCGCACAACTGACTGTTGTTGCTACTACTCATCAAGGCACACAATGGCTAGAAAAGCAATTTGTACAAGTTCCCCTCTCTCATCCCAATCACCCTGCCATGAGTGATATTGGACCCCTTAGGGTGTATGAGGACCTTTGTCCTTTTGAAAGACACCTCAAGACCCCTATCATGTAGAGAGGAAACTGAAACAAGATTCTTCTTCAACTCAGGGACAAATAACACATCTTTGAACACCAAGGGTAGCATACACTCCCTCATAAATGATACTGTGCCACACCCGGCCGCCCTGACAACGGTGTCATCTCCAAGCACTATCTCCAACCTGATCTCTGGATCTTTGTGATCAGTAAAGTGCTCCCTAACACCTGACATATGACTCGATGCTCCACTGTCAATGTACCAGTCGTTGGATGGCGTCTCAACTGTCGAACAACCTATGAGAGTACACTCCCTCTCAAACTGAGCAATGAATTCCTGCTCCTCTCTTGTCGTTGTTGCACCATCTTGTTGCTTCTTCTTCTTCTTGGGACACTGTCCAGCATAGTGCCCCATCTCTCCACAAGCAAATCATTTCACTTTTCTC
>ML781488.1:894183-920404 GCA_009831015.1 Picea engelmannii
TGTGCGATAACAGCCCCAACCCACAAAACAAAGGACAGAGCAAAGATGGGCAATATCAGGACAACCAGTCCAATCCGCAAGCAAAGAAGGACACCGGAAAGACAAAGAAAGATACCGGGAAGTGGTGCGACTTCCATAAGAGCCCTTGGTATAACAGTGTTGATTGCCTCTTAAAGCAGTCGTTGGTGGTCGAAGTGAAAGCCTCTGAATTAGATGTGGATTCCCACTCTGAGTCAGAACCAAAAAGGGGGAAAAGGATCATTAACGTGGAACCCAATGCCACTGTTGATACCACCAAGCTCCACCCTAGTGAACGAGACAAGCCAGAAGAAGGAGAGTGCCTCTTCCATTCACAAATGTGGGTAAAAGGCACCACGTTGCACTTCATCATTGATAGCGGTAGCCAGAAGAAACTCATATTAGCAGAGGTCATCAAGCGGTTGGCTCTGCTGACAACGCCGCACCCACAACCCTACACCATTGGATGGCTCCGCCAAGGAAGTGATCTCTGCGTCAACCAACAATGTCGACTATCGTACGACATCAAGCCCTTCAAAGACGAGGTATTGTGTGATGTTTCTCCTCTCGAAGTTTGTAATGTTCTTTTGTACCAGCCTTATTTATGGAAACGTCATGTTGTATATGAGTCTAGGCCTCATAGTGTTATCATTACTTTGAACAGGAAATTGTACAGGATACCCGAGGCATACCCTCCTAGTGTTATTTCCTAGATCTCTGCCAAGCAATGCAGGAAGGTCATCTCTCAGACCAAGAAATTTGTCTTCTTCGTGATTCGCTCTCAGAGTGAGCGAAAGATCGCAGCGACATCCAGGGCCTCTGCAGTTGATCTCTCCACACAACAGAAGCAAGTGGATAAGGTCATGGAATAATACTTAGATATCTTCTCCTCTCCTATCAGGGTACCTCTGCACTGCCAGGTCAAGCATCCCATCAATCTGACCCCAAGCGCATCGCTGCCAAATGGGCCAGTCTACCGCTGCTCTCTGTTAGAAAATGAGGAGATCAAGAGGCTGATCTAAGAACTGCTCCACAAGGGGCACATCTGTCACAACTCGTCGCCTTGTGGGATCCCAATTGTATTGGTGCAGAAGAAAGATGAGACCTAGTGACTCTGCATTGATTACCAGGCCCTGAATAAAATCACAGTCCGAAACCGGTACTCGATTCCCCGAATCGACGACCTCCTTGATCAACTCACAGGGGACAAATACTTCAGTAAGATTGATCTGAAGTCTGGCTACCACCAGGTCCCAATAGAACCGACAAGTGTATGGATGATTGCCTTCAAGTCAAAAGAAGGTCTTTTTGAATGGTTGGTCATGCCCTTTGGTTTGACAAATGCTCCAACAACTTTTATGAGGATGATGGACGATATCCTATGACCTTTCACCAATACTTTTGTAGTGGTATGTCTTGATGACATCCTCATCTACAACAAGACTTGGATGGAACAATTGCCACATATTCAACAGGTTCTACACACCCTACGACAGCACAAACTATATGCAAAATTGGAAAAATGCTCCTTCGGCATGGACAAGGTCCATTACTTAGGCTACATCATTGATAAGCATGGTGTGCATGTGGATCCAGCCAAGATCTAGGTCATCCGTGACTGGCCAGCCCCAACCACACTCACTGAACTTCAGAGCTTCTTGGGCCTCGCCAATTTCTATCGCAAATTCGTGTTGGGATTCTCTCATATCACATGGGCCCTCAGCCAAGTAAGTAGGGGTGGCGGTAAGGAAAAATTTGTGTGGGGATTGTCCCAACAACAAGCCTTCGATGAATTGAAGAAGCATTTGTGTTCATCCCCAGTACTTTCATTATCGGACTTGTAGCATCCCTTTGAGATCGAGACATATACTTCAGACAATGTTGTGGGCGTCATTCTCACTCAACACAGCCACCCCGTGGCATATCATAGTGAGACACTATGAGATGTTGTCTGTAAGTACCCTACTTACGACAAAGAAATGTACTCCATTGTGCAAGCATGCCACCAGTGGAGACATTACATTCTTGGGAAGGAGACAGTCATCCACACCGATCACAAGCCACTACAGTTCATCCAGACACCAAGAAAATTGTAGAATGATCACCATCAAAAGTGGTCAACATACTTACAGCAGTTCCACCTCAACATCAAGTATAAAATAGGAAGTACAAACTGAGTTGTTGACTACCTCAGTCGACCTCTAGTCGCTGCACTCACCATGGTGCTAAACTCTTGCGGCCACGAGACCTCCGGATGGCCCCACCTCTATGAGATAGACCTTGACTTCTCCACCACCTACCAAATGTTGGGTGTCGACTCAGTGGTTGCTAATTTCCATCTTCAGGATGGGATGTTGTGCCATCTGGGCCATCTTTGTGTTCCATCAAGCGAGCGCGCGAAGCTGATTTAGGAAGCTCACTATAGTCGAGTGGCAAGACACTTTGGCGTCGAAAAGACAGTGGCAATGCTGCATAAACATTTCTACTGGTCAAAACTTCGACAGGATGTCGACAAGTATATCAGGTTCTGCACCACCTGCATTATTGCCAAATAGACCACTAAGAAACAAGGCTTGTACACCCCTTTGCCTACTCCTAATAGGTCGTGGGAATCCATCTCAATGGACTACATGTCAGGCCTACCGTCCACCAAGAGGGGAAATGACTGTGTTTTTGTGGTTGTTGATCACTTTTCCAAGATGGTGATTCTAGCTGCCTGCAAGAAGAACAACACAGCAGAAGCCACTGCAAAGCTCTTCTTTGAACAAGTGTGGGTACATTTTGGGGTCCCACAAACCGTTATCTCAGACCGTGATAGTCGGTTCCTCTACTCATTATGTTTGAGCCTCTGGTCACTGTTGGATATCAAGCTCACCAAATCCACTGCCTTCCACCCCCAGACAAATGGCCAAACTAAGGTTGTCAATCGGATGGTCGTACATATCCTGTGCATGTATAATTCAAAACACCCTCTCACATGGGATGAGAGTATTCCCTATGTCCAGTATAGCTATAACCGAGCCCTGCATAGCTCAACTGGCCACAACCCATTTCAAGTGGGGTTGGGATTCCAACCATTGGGCCCCATGGATGTTGCACTACCCCTGGAGACCACCTCGGCCAACTCATCTCCTGCTCCACTAGAAGCTGAAAAAGCCACCCGGTTCATCGAGCGGATCCAACACATCCGCCAACAGGTTCAGGATATTCTATAGAAGTCTAATGCCAAGTAAAAGCAAGGCCATGATCAACATCGGGTGCCACATAAGTTTAAGGTGGACGACAAAGTTTGGTTGCATTTGCAGAAAGAACGCCTTACAAGGCCCCATCAGAAGCTTCGCCCACTCCGCTATGGGTCGTACACCATCACCAAGGCTATGGGTGGCAATTCATTTGAGCTCAACATTCCCCCCTTCCTTGGTCTACATCCAGTCTTCAACATGGCTCTCCTTCGACCATATTTCCCACCATTATTGGACACCTCATAGATATCAGAGTAGTTGACACCAACAGAGTTCAACTGTGACTGCATGCAACATGAATTCAGTGATCATATTGTGGACACACATATCAAGGGCACTCGATAGCAAAGGATCCAGCTTTATCGAGTTGTCAAAGCAGGGCAGCTCCTGCACCAAGGCAAGTGGTTCACCTAGGGCCAAATTCAGCAGAAATTTCCTCATCTCATGGGGGAACTCAACACAATGGAGACCATCACTTCCTAAGGAGGAAGGATTGATCCATGTGTATATCGTTGGCCACCCACCTATTCCACTGGCTTGAAATACAGTTTTCCACCTTGGTAGTTTTTCGATAGTTTTTCGGGTTCCAAACTTCTGGGGTCGTTTTGAGGCCCTAAACGACATTTTTTAGGGATTTGGGGCCCAAGTGATTGTCCAAAAAATTGCCTTGGGCCATTCAAAAAATGTTCTTCTTGGTTATACCTTTCCAACGGGCTATCGTGCGCCTAAAACAGAGATCATATGCAAAAGTTACGATCACAGGAAGTTGATGTACTAACTTACCCAAACGGGGCCCACATGACTTTTGGCGCTTCATCTCCTAGGGTTAGGTTTTTGGATGTTTAGGGTTTTTGACATTCCTGTTTATTGTAAAAATGGCTTCAGAGTCTCATTGTAACCATCTTCTTGCGAATGAGCGCAACTGTCACATCTCTTCTCAGAGATAAGCCGCCAACATTCTAACAAGCTTGTTTTCCGCTGCATTTTACAGTTTCATCTTATTTCCTTATTGAATAGAAAACCAATTTTACCGTATCTATGTTATTCTATGTTAAGCATATTTTAATAATCTGTATTCATTTCGTTCTGCTCATAAAATCTGGATCAGTGGTATCAAAGCGGTCTACTCCTTGTATCGTCTTAATGCATGTCCCCAACGAGGTCAGGGTACAAAGAATTGGGTCTTGAGCTTGTTTCTCTCGAGGACAAAAGCTCTCGCATGCCCAAGCAACCTCTCATGGTAGGAGAAAACAAATATGGTGGAACAAGAAAACCTTTCAAAATGTTGCTTGAGGAATCCCTCATGCAACAGAGGAACCAAATGATGGATAGTTTCGCGCAAATCCTTCGACGAATAATAACAGGCGACGCATCTTCCTCAAGCGGAGGCACCCCCACTTCAAGGTACAAATCAACTTCGATGTTCCTATATTTGAAAGTCAGATAGACACAGATATTGTAGACAAGTGGTTGAATCTACTAGAAGGGTATTTTTCTGTCCATAACTTTTCGAATAGAGAAAATATTACTTTTGCGCTCCTCAAAGTCGTTCCCCATGTCAAAGATTGGTGGGAAACTTTATGTGAGAAAAAAGGAAACATAGTCGTGACCATCTGGGAATCCTTCAGGGATGCTATCAAGGAATAATACTAACCTGTCTAAAGTTATGACAACTTGTATACCAAATGGACAACACTGCGGCAAGAAAGAGACCAAGCAATGACAAAGTTCAGAAATATCTTCCATACCTTGCACGCCAAGCTCGGTATCAAAGATTCAGAGCGACATTTGGTGCTCAAGTATCGTAGTGCTATGCATAGATACATGCAGACTGAAATGGAATTTCTGGACATCTCATCCTTGGGCGCGACCTACTGATATGCCGTCAAAATCAAGCAAAAGCTCAAACAAAAGACGTGGCAATTTGGGCCTGGGAACCCCACACAACAAAATCTAGGAAAGGGCGATCCCAACCCACATAACAAAGGACAGAGCAAAGATGGACAGTATTGGGACAACCTTTCCAAGCCACAAGCAAAGAAGGACACCGGAAAGACAAAGAAAGATAGTGGGAAGTGGTGCAACTTCCATAAGATCCCTTGGCATAACACTATTGATTGTCGCTCAAAGAAGTCATTGGTGGCCGAAGTGAAAGCCTCTGAATCAGATGCGAGTTTTGACTCTGAGTCAGAACCAGAAAGGGGAAGACGGATCATTGATGCAGAACCTAGTGCCATCATTGCTACTACCAAGCTCCAGCCTAGTGAACCAGATGAGCCAAAAGAAGGAGAGCGCCTCTTCCATTCACAGACATGGGTAAAAGGCACACCGCTACACTTCATCATTGATAGTGATAACCAGAAGAACCTCATCTCAGCAAAGGTCGTTAAGCGGTTGGCCCTGCTGACAACACCACACCCACAACCCTACACCATTGGATGGCTCAACCAAGGAAGCGATCTTCGTGTCATCCAACAGTGTCGACTATCGTACGACATCAAGCCCTTCAAAGACGAGGTATTTTATGATGTTTCTCCTCTCGAAGTTTGTAATGTTCTTTTGGGCCAACCTTATTTATGGAAACACCATGCTGCATATGAGTCTAGGTTTTGTACTGTTATCATTACTTTGAACATGAAATTGTACAGGATACCCGAGGTCGTCCCTCCTAGTATTATTTCCTTGATCTCTACCAAGAAATGTAGGAAGGTCATCTCTCAGATCGGGAAATTTGTCTTCTTTGTGATTTGCTCTCAGAGTGAGCAAAAGATCGTAGCGACATCCAGAGCCTCCGTGACCGATCTCTCCACACAAAAGAAGCAAGTGGATATGGTCGTGGAAGAATACTTAGATATCTTCTCCTCTCCTACCAGAGTACTTGTGCACTGCCAGGTCAAGCATCCCATCGATTTGAACCCAGGCGCATCGCTACCCAATGGGCCAGTCTACTGTCGCTCTCTGTTAGAAAACGAGGAGATCAAGAGGCATATCCAAGAAGTGTTCCACAAGGGGCACATATATCCCATCTCATCGCCTTCTGGGAGCCCAATCGTGCTGGTGGAAAATAAAGACGGGACCTAGAGACTTTGCATTCATTATCAGGCCCTGAATAAAATCACAGTCTGGAACCAGTACCTCATTCCCTGAATCGACGACCTCCTTGATCAACTCACGGGGGCCAAATACTTCAGTAAGATTGATATGAAGTCTGGTTACCATTGGGTCCCAATAGAACCGACAGATGTATGGAAGACTGCCTTCAAGTTAAAAGAAGGTCTTTTTGTTTGGTTGGTCATGCCCTTTGGTTTGACAAATGTTCCAGCAAATTTTATGAGGATGTTGGACGATATCCTATGACCTTTCACCAATACTTTTGTAGTGGTGTATCTAGATGATATCCTCATCTACAACAAGACTTGGGCAGAACACTTGCAACATATTCAATAGGTTCTGCACACCCTGCGGCAGCACAAAATATATGAAAATTTGGGAAAATGCTCCTTCGGCATGGACATGGTCGATTACTTAGACTACATCGTTGATCAACATGGTGAACATGTGGATCCAGCCAATATCTAGGTCATCTGTGACTGGCCAGCCCCAACGACACTCACTGAACTTCGAAGCTTCTTGGGCCTCACAAATTTCTATCGCGGGTTCGTGTTGGGATTCTCTCATATCGCATGGGCCCTCATCCAAGTAACCAGGGGTGGCGGTAAGGCAAAATTTGTGTGGGGCTTGTCCCAACAACAAGCCTTCAATGAATTGAAGAAGCGTTTGTGTTCATCCCCAGTACTTTCATTACCGAACTTGCAACATCCCTTTGAGATCGAGATAGATGCTTCAGACTGTGTTGTGGGCATCATTCTCACTCAACACGGCCACCCCATGGCATATCATAGTGAGACAATATCAGATTTTGTCCGTAAGTACCCTACTTACGACAAAGAAATGTACTCCATTGTGCAAGCCTGTCGCCAATGGAGACATTTCATTCTTGGGAAGGAGACAATCATCCACATTGATCACAAGCCACTACAGTTCATACAGACCCAAGGCTAATTGTAGAATGAACGCCATCAGAAGTGGTCAACGTACTTACAACAGTTCCACCTCAACATCAATTATAAAAGAGGAAGTACAAACCGAGTTGTTAACTGCCTCAACTGACCTCCAGTCATGAAACTCACCACGGTGCTAGACTCTTGCGGCCATGAGACCTCCAGATGGACCCACCTTTACGAGACAAACCCTGACTTCTCCACCACCTACCAAATGTTGGGCGCCAACTCAGTGGTTGCTAATTTCCATCTTCAAGACGGGTTGTTGTGTCATCTGGGCCATCTTTGTGTTCCATCAAGCGAGCATGAGAAGCTGATTTGGGAAGCTCACTAGAGTCGGGTGACATGACACTTTGGCGTCGAAAAGATAGTGGCAATGTTGCAAAAAAAATTCTACTGGTCGAAACTTCGACAGGATGTCGGCAAGTATATCAGGTCCTACACTGCCTACACTATTGCCAACCGACCACTGAGAAAGAGGGCTTGTACACCCCTCTGCCTACTCCTAGCAGGATGTGGGAATCCATCTCAATGGACTACATGTCGGGCCTACCGTCCACCAAGAGGGGAAATGACTGTGTTTTTGTGGTTGTTGATCGCTTTTCCAAGATGGCGATTCTAGTTGCGTGCAAGAAGAACATCACAGTATAAGCCATTGCCAAGCTCTTCTTTGAATGAGTATGGGTACATTTTGGGATCCCACAAACTATTATATCAGACCATGACAGTCGGTTCCTCAACTCATTATGGTCGAGCATCTCGTCACTGTTGGATACCAAGATCATTAAATCCACTGCCTTCCACCCCCAGACAGATGGACAAATTGAGGTCGTCAATCGGATGGTCATACATATCCTGCGCATGTATAATTCAAAACACCCCCGCACATGGGATGAGAGTCTTCCCTATGTCTAGCATAGCTACAACCGAGCCCTGCATAGCTCAACTCGTCACAACCCCTTTCAAGTGGGGTTGGGATTCCAACCATTGGGCCCCATGGATGTTGCACTACCCCTAGAGACCACCTTGTCCAACTCATCCACTGCTCCACCAGCAGCTAACAAAGCCACTCGATTCATTGAGCGGATCCAAGACATCTGCCAACAGGTTTAGGATATTCTACAAAAGTCTAATGCCAAGTGCATGCAACACCATGATCAACATCGGTTGCCACATAAGTTTTAGGTGGGCGACAAAGTTTGGTTGCATTTCCAAAAAGAACGCCTTACAAGGCCCCATCAGAAGCTTCACCCACTCTGTTATGGGTCGTACACCATCACCAAGGTTGTCGGTGACAATTCTTTTGAGCTCAATATCCCCCCCTATTGACCTCCTCTCCAACTAGGGGGTCAAATCCACGTGCCATGAAGAGATGCATCATCATATGCTCATTTGTCAAAGATCATTTGGTTCTACAGAGCATTTTTGGCCCCAACACTTCTTTCTGTAAATGGAATTTCCACACCCCTGCGTGGGTCAATAATGTAATAGGTCTCCATGGCTCATAGTTAGGTCAGTTACCTCAGGATCGGTTCATTGGGAGAGTTCCTTTCACCGAGGTTTTTTTATCCTCGGGTTATCAATTGGGCTTTTCAACCTTATTGATTTCTCTTGAGTTTTTCCCTCACACTTGCAATAATTCCTCCAAAGTGGTGAAGGGTGTTTTAATGGGATTATCCTCTGGTAACTATTGTTTAGGGATGATGTAAATGACCATGTATGACATCTTAGAAAGTTTCTTGGAATTTCGACGAGTCTAGATTAGTTTTTTTTTAATTAATTAATTTTTAATTTAATTTCTCTAAGTTTGGAGGTTTAATTATTTATTTAATTAATTATTTTTGAGCAAAAATTGTAAAAACTAGGTCCTTAGACTTTTGATAGGGGTATTTGTGCTCAAAAGAAATGGAATGAGATCCCCTACACCCTTGGACCAAGTTTCATCTCAGTCGGACAACTTTTGCTATGGGTTTGTCCACCAAGAGTGTTAGTCAGTAAAAAACAACAATTTTAATTGCTATGCCATGACATAGCAAAAATGTAATTTTTGTAATTTTGAGCTAGGAAGTGGATGTAAAGATGGAAAAAAGGAGAAAGTGTGTTTCCTAACCTAAGCATAACCATCCCAACTTAATTCAACCCTTCTACACCCCTCACCCACTCACCTCACTCAAAAGCTCACGCCTCCCTTGCTAGGAAAGACGTGGCAACTTGTGTTTTAATGTTTTGAGGGCCCCTCCACTTAGTAGTGCGCCCTCTTTATACCTCCACGTCACCCTTTTTCTTGATCCCAACACCATACCACTCACCTCCCACTCACAAACTCTAGCCAAAACCCTAATGGTGCACCCCCCTCCTAGGGATTCTAGCATATGCTTGGTGGTGGACACTTGGCATTGATACAAGAGAGGTAGGTTTGCCTCTCCAAGTATAAATAGATCCCTTTTCTCACTCCATCCTCACCATATATTAAGCTAATGTTATGCTACTTGATTTTCACTACTCTCTCTCTCTCTCTCTTGTCCATCTTTCATCCATTTTTTGGTTCTCAGGGTTTTGGAGCAAGTATTTCTCCAAGATCCATTTTTGAGTAATAAAAGAGAAACTTTGGAGGATTATTGGAAGAGCAATGAGTATTCTTGTTCTTGCTACATATGAGGTAATATTGTTAATATTTGATATGGTGATTGCATAGAAGAGATTCTTAGGTAAAGTGTTTTACTTGGGTAGATCTAACAATGAGTATTCTTGTTGATCAATATATGCGGGTTTGTTAATGGGTGAAAGTATTTCATTTCATTAGCATATTCAGCCATATTATCTTCTTGTATGCATATCATTTTATAAAGTTTTGTAGGTTTGCCTTCAAGGGTTTTATTGGGATTGCCTCAAGGAAGAGTCCTCCCTTAAAGCACATACAAACTCCTTCTTTCACATTCTTTACTCATTCTTTCATTGTTGTTCATTCCATGTTATATTTCAGCTAGCCTAACATAGTAGATTGGTCACTTAAATCATCTTTTATCACAAGTTTTTAAGGAGAAAAATTTCTGCCCTAAAAACATAATTTTTTCTTCCCATTGTTGGTTGTGTGTAGTTTTTCCAGCAAGCATAGTTTGTTGGTTCTTGTAGGTTTTCAATAGGTTGAGGGGGTTAGGTTGCCCTAAAATAGCCACACAACACTCCAATACCCTTCTCTTCAAGTGGGTAACAAATCTCAACCTCTCTTTTCCATGTTCCAGCTCATTTTTCATTATTTCTTCACTTTTTAGTAGGTTTTTGCTTGCTCATAGCTTGAGAGGAGAATTGGTACGGCCTACCTCCCATGTGTGAGCTTAGGGTAGCTTAGTGTTAGTGCAAATTTCAAGTTTTTCATTTCTAAAACATCTCCTTAAGTTAGGACGTGGGGTTAGTGAGCCTTTTCCTAATAGTTTGTTTGGCTTGCTTACTTTCCTCACAACTCATTGGCAAAATAAAGTAGGCTTGCCTCCACCTTGTGCCATTGAGTTGCTTGGCTTGCTTTTCATCTCTCTTTCAAGCTTATCTAATCTTAATAATTGCCCAAACCTCCTGAGAGAAAACCCCAAAATCGTAAGGCTAGGACAAGTAATGTGTTTTTTATCACTTCTAATGCTTTAAAGGTTAAAATATTCTAGATCTAGATCTCTTCACATCACACATTAGTTCTTAGCTTAAGCCCTTGGGGCATAATCAACTTACTTAAATCTACTTGCATGTTATAAGCTATCTTAAGATCTATCTTTCTTACATGCTCTAACCCAACATACTAAATGTACAATGCTTTAATGGTTTAGTAAGTGGTTTTCCTTTCATGTTTTCACATCTTTAAGGCCATTTGCCAACACACTTGAGTCAATAAATTGTTGGATAAGTTGATCGTGTAGGCACACATCTAATGCTTTTCTCTTAATTCTTTAACAACATAAGATAAGTGGTAATAAGCTTGAGTTCTTATTTCATTCTTTGGCAAGTTGTTCTTGCCCTTGTGCATTAGTATTCTTTCATAACAAGCTTTCATGTTAATGTTTAATCAATGGTGACAAACTAAATCGTTATTCAACTTGCTCTCTCTTGCTATACATGTGTTAAAGTGCTTCATTTACATGCTTTTAATAASACACTTTATAAGCTGCAATAAGTTTCARTTTTGGAATTAAATCACCAATTTAGGGCACCTAAAAGTCACCAAAACACTCTCCAATACACCTAAAAGTCTAACCAATTGATATATATACTTAATAGACTACCTTGAACCACCGTCTTCACCATCTAAAACGGGGATTGAGGAGGGCAACAAAAGGTGCTAGACCGGGGACGGTCTCACGGTACGCGACGTCCTTTCCGTAAAAACTCAATTCTTAGGGTTGACCTGTGAAGCTAGGGTAGGCCTCATTGCCTCACTTCTTGAGCATCCAGTAGCCATTTGGCAATCAGGGGAGGAGGTTTTTGGTGAAACATATAATAAGGGTAATTAAAATCATTTCAAATCTGGAAAACCCTTAACTCACTAAGCAAGTAAACCTTGGTTTAATTTAATTAATCTTGTGGTTTAATACTTGCAACTTAATCACTTACAAGTAATACTTTGGGGTAATTAACTAAGTGCCTTAACTATTCTTGAACACTTGTGTTTTCAAAGCTTCATAATCTCTTTAAGTGTCCTTGTGGATTATAAGTGTTGATGTTGCCATTGAGGAGCAGTCCAATAGAGTAAGTGTTATTGGGGCATGCTTAGGCTTGATGTGTTGATGATGTACATGCCTTGATCTTCTTTAATTCCTGCACATCTAAACAAAACGTGGTTAGCTTGTTGTGTTGTATCATTGTATTTCTATCATTCTTTATTGCAATAACTTGTACCTAGCAATTTTGTAAAGTAACTACTCTTTTGTAATCTTTGTAATCATATTGTAACGAAACACCCTTACATCTAGTTGACCCCTTGCCCAACCTTAGGCACTAGTCTTAGTTGACCTAGGGAAAGGCTTGCTTGACATAGAAACCTTTGCATCTTGCATTGTTGCCTTGGCATCATAGGTTAGACTCCCCCCAAACCTTAACTAATTAAAAACAACTCCTAGAACTTAAACTCTAAATCTTATCTAGGAAATAGGGTCTACCCCCCTTGTCTTCCCTAAGAGTAAGCCTAGATAGAAGAGGATCAAGCCAAAGTGACAGTGTGGGCTTTGAAACTAGGCATTGTGCCTCCAAGGACACACTAAGTGAGCAGGACTTGGCTCACGTTTGCAAGTGTGTATAAGGACGACAACATCTTTGGCACCATTGCCGGGGATAAGTCATTTATCCTTGGTCAAAACGACTTAACTTAATTTTTTAAGAACTAAACAATAAAAAACTTTAGTCCCTAAAATTCTTTGAACTGACATTGGTTAGCTTTGTGTGGTTCCTTTCCAAGTGGCGACTCCATTGAAAAAATCTGTCAAGTATACTACTAGGAGCACTTCACAAGGAGTGATTTATTCTTTTCCTGAACCCGTAAAGGTTTATAGGAGGAGACTAAATCACCTTGCTCCTAGAAGACTACTTGAAAGTCTTGGGGAAGAAGCACTCACTGATATCCAATACTTGTTCCAAACTAATAATCAACAAACTTTTTATAATCCCACTAATAATTCTAACGCAACCATGAGTATGTTCTTGAGTCCATTGAATTTTGCAGCAATCCAAGGTGCTCCGCACGATATTCCTGAAAAGGCCATTGATAAGTTAGCAAGTTTTCAGGGGAATAATGTTGTCAGTGTCCACTCTCACATCCTCAACTTTCGTAAGTGTGTCTTGAAGTATTGTAAGGGTCATGATGAAGAGGATGTGCAAATGACTTTATTTGTGTATTCACTAAAAGGGGATGTTGTTGAATGGTTCACGAAATTTGATGCATATAAGTTTAAGACCCTTGAGGAAATATTGGTTGAATTTAAGAATAGATGGGGTGACCAAAAGGAAAATAGATTCTAGCTAGCTGCCCTTACTTCTAGTCACAAAAAAGAAAATGAGACTGTGAAAGAATTTAACACCAAGTTTGATAACTTGGTAAAAGGTCTTCATGTTGACATAAAGCCTTCAAAATCCACAATCTTGATTCATTATATGGAATATTTTGAAGGAGAAATGAGGTATGCCTTAAGGGATAAGGATCCTCAAGATATGAAAACAACACAAGCTATGGCTATAAGGATTGATAAAAATATGCAGGATGCTAAGAAGTCTAATATTCCTGGTTTTACTAGAGGGTCTTCTTCCCAACCTTATGAGGAGAAGAAAAAGAGTGTTGAAAATAAAAAATCCTCTAGTGATGGCATGAAGGAGCTCACTCAATTGATTAAATGGAAATTAATCATGCTAATCAATTGAAGGATCACGCCAATCAGATCAAACAAATGGAAATTAACCATCCGAATCAGATCAAGCAAATGGAGATCAACCAAGTGAATCAAATTACTGCCATTCAGAATAGGTTGATAGCCATGGAAAGGGGTCAAGCTAGTAGGCCCCCACATAGGCCAAATGAAAAATGGCCTAAGAAGTCCCCTCCCCAAGATCAAAGACCATCAAATCCATTTGAATCCACTAATTGGGTTAACCACCAGGCTATTCATTATTGTAGACCTTGTGAGCAATTTCATGATGAATCAACTTGCCAAGTCTTCCTTCACCTTTATGATGAGGCAAAACCTTATGGATCTTTGAACGAACAAGTTATTATGTTTGGTCATGAGTTTAATGCTGGCATGTATGATTGGATGGATTCTGATGAACCTAATGGGGGAGTGGAAGAAATGAATTTCATGGGCGGTGTTGTGTTGGATAAGGAAACATAAATGTTTGGTCCTAAGCCTACTCCACAACAAGTAGCTGAAATTGATAGATTTAAAGGAATTGCCTATCAAAGGAATGGGAACAAAAGTCAAGATAAAAACTAAGCAAACATTCCCAAGATAGCCCCAAACCCCCCTAAGTCGAATGTGTATGCAAGTTCATAATTAAATATTAACTTAGGAGGATGGTTGAGTAATGCAAAGATGTTGGTGCCTGTGTACGAAATAATGAAGATTCCTTCTCAGAGGGATAAGTTGTTCAAAGCCATAGATTTTTCCTTCTCAGAAAAGTGTTGACACTCCACCAATGAAAGCTTATCAATATGCATCGGTTATTTTGCAGAATATAGATAAGGGAAACGAAAAGAATAGACCCTTCTTCCTATCTTTGCTCGTGAATGATTTTATTCTTCATAACCGTATGTTAGATTTAGGAGCTACCTCAAATATTATGACTAAGAAGGTAATGGAACAATTGAACTTAAGAATATCTAGACCTTATCATAACATTTGTGCTATGGATAGCAGGACAATTGAGTTGCATGGTTTGATTAAGGGGTTACAAGTACACTTAGCTGCATTCCCATATATCATGATTGAAATGGGCATTGGTGTAATTGATGTGTCAGATACTTGGGGTATCTTGCTAAACAAAAAGATAGTTGTAGACTTAGGTGGTAGCTTACAAATGGACTTAACTTATGACACCATTCCAACTCCAAATGGTTTAGAGTTTAGATTGAATAGATAATTGGAAATAAAATATCATGTGGAACATCCTAGGAAAAAGAAAAATGAGATTGTTTTTCAGGAAGTAGAAATGGGATGTTATGAGATAGAACATACTCTGGCATTTACTAAGATGGAAATTAATAGAAAACCCCCAAGCATTTACAATGTTTGGGACCCCATGGATTATTTTGATGGGATTTTTCTTGAGGAACTTAATAGAAAACCCCCTAGCATAAGCCACCACCATTCCAACAAGCTTGTTTTCCGCTGCATTTTACCATTTCATCTTATTTCCTTATTGAATAGAAAACCAGTTTTACTGTATCTTTGTTATTCTATGTTAAACATCTTTTAATAATCTATATTCATTTCGTTCTGCTCATAAAATCTGGATCAGTGGTATCAGAGCGGTCTGCTCCTTGTTGTCTTAATGCATGTCCCCAACGAGGTCAGGGTACAAAGAATTGGGTCTCGAGCTTGTTTCTCTTGAGGACAAAAGCTCCCCCACGCCCAAGCGACCTCTCATGGCAAGAGAAAATAAATATGACGGGATAGGAGATCCTTTCAAAATGTTTCTTAAGGAATCCCTCACGCAACAAAGGAACGCGATGATGGATAGTTTCGCGCAAATCCTTCGGTGACTAACAACAGGCGACGCATCTTCCTCGAGCGGAGGCACCGCCCCCTTCAAGGTACAAATCAACTTCGATATTCCTATATTTGAAGGTCAGATAGACGCAGATGTTGTAGACAAGTGGTTGAATCTACCAGAAGGGTATTTTTCTGTCCATAACTTTTCGAATAGAGAAAATATTACTTTTGTGCTCCTTAAAGTCGTTCCCCATGTCAAAGATTGGTGGGAAACTTTCTGTGAGTAAAAGGAAATAGAGGAACCCTCATTATTTACAATCGCGACCAGCTGGGAATCCTTCAGGGATGCTATTAAGGAACAATACTAACATGTCAAATGTTATGACGACTTATATACCAAATGGACAAGACTGCGGCAAGAAAGAGACCAAGCAGTGCCAAATATTTTCCATACCTTGAGCACCAAGCTGGGTATCAAAGATTTGGAGTGATATCTGGTGCTCAAGTATCACGGTGCTTTGCATATATACATACAGACTGGAATGGAATTTCTAGACATCTCATCCTTGCGCGCGGCCTACCGATATGCCGTCAAAATCGAGCAGAAGCTCAAACAAAAGACGCGGTAATTTGGGCCTGGGAACCCCTCACAACAAAATCCAGGAAAGTGCAACCCCAACACATAGAACAAAGGATAGAGAAAATATGGACACTATCAGGACAACCAGTCCAAGCCGTAAGCAAAGAAGGACACCCGAAAGATAAAGAAATATACTGGAAAGTGGTGTAACTTCCATAAGAGCTCTTGGCATAACATTGCTGACTGCTGCTCAAAGTAGTCGTTGGTGGATGAAGTGAAATCCTTGGAATCAGATGCGGGTTCCAACTCTGAGGCAGAATCAAAAAGGGCAAGTCAAATCATTGACGTGGAACCCAGTGCCACCGTTGCTACCACCAAGCTCCAGCCTAGTGAACCAGACGAGCCAGAAGAAGGAGAGCGCCTCTTCCATTCACAGATGTGGGTAAAAGGCACACCACTACACTTCATCGTTGATAGCGATATCTAGAAGAACCTCATCTCAACAGAGGTCGTCAAGCGACTGGCCCTGCCGACAACGTTGCACCCACAACCCTACACCATTGGATGGCTCCACCAAGGAAGTGATCTCCGCATCAACCAACAATGTCGACTATTGTACTACATCAAGCCCTTCAAAGATGAGGTATTGTGTGATGTTGCTTCTCTCGAAGTTTGTAATGTTCTTTTGGGCCAACCTTATTTATGGAAACGTCATGTTGTATATGAGTCTAGGTTTCATAGTGTTATCATTACTTTGAACAAGAAATTGTACAGGATACCCGAGGCAGTCCCTCCTGGTGCTATTTTCTAGATCTATGCCAAGCAATGCAGAAAAGTCATCTCTCAGACCGAGAAATTTTTCTTCTTCGTGATTCGCTCTTAGAGTGAGTGAAAGATTGCAGCGACATCCAGGGCCTCCGCGACCGATATCCCCACACAACAAAAGCAAGTGGATAAGGTCATGGAATAATAATCAATTATCTTCTCCTGTCCTACCGGGGTACCTCTGCACTGCCAGGTCAAGCATCCCATCGATCTGACCCCAGGCACACCGCTACCCAATGGGCCAATCTACCACCACTCTCTGTTAGAAAAATGAGGAGATCAAGAGGCATATCCAAGAACTTCTCCACAAGGGGCACATCCATCCCAGCTCGTCACCTTGTGGGAGACCAATCATGCTGGTGCAGAAGAAATATGAGGCCTCGAAACTCTACATTGATTACCGGGCCCTGAATAAAATCATAGTCTGAAACCGGTACCCGATTCCCCAAATCGACGACCTCCTTGATCAACACATGGGGGCCAAATAATTCAGTAAGATTGATCTGAAGTCTGGTTACCACCATGTCCCAATAGAACCGACAGATGTATGGAAGACTGCCTTCAAGTCAAAATAAGGTCTTTTTGAATGGCTGGTCATGCCCTTTCATTTAACAAATGCTCCAACAAATTTTATGAGGATGATGGACAATATCCTATGACCTTTCACCAATACATTTGTAGTGGTGTATCTGGATGACATACTCATCTACAACAAGACTTGGGCGGGACACTTGCAACATATTCAATAGGTTCTGCACACCCTACGACAACACAAACTATATGCAAATTTGGAAAAAATCTCCTTCGACATGGACATGGTCGATTACTTAGGCTACATCGTTAATCAACATGGTGTGCATGTGGATCCAAACAAGATCTAGGTCATCTGTGACTGGCCAACCCCAACCACACTCATTGAACTTCGGAGCTTCTTCGGCCTCGCCAATTTCTATCGCAGTTTCATGTTGGGATTCTCTCATATCGCATGGGCCCTCAACCAAGTAACCAGGGGTGCCAGTAAGGAAAAATTTGTGTGGGGCTTGTCCCAACAAGAAGCCTTCGATGAATTGAAGAAGCATTTGTGCTCATCACCAATACTTTCATTATCAGACTTGCAACATCCCTTTGAGATCAAGACAGATGCTTCAGACTATGTTGTGGGCATCGTTCTCACTCAACACGACCACCCCATGGCATATCATAGTGAGACAATATCAGATTATGTTCGTAAGTACCCTACTTACGACAAAGAAATGTACTCCATTGTGCAAGCTTGTCGCCAATGGAGACATTACATTCTTGGGAAGGAGACAATCATCCACACTGATCAAAAGCCACTACAGTTCATGCAGACCCAAGGCAAATTGTAGAATGACCGCCATCAGAAGTGGTCAACATACTTACAACAATTCCACCTCAACATCAAGTATAAAATATGAAGTACAAATCGAGTTGCTGACTGCCTCACTCAACCTCCAGTCGTGACACTCACCACGGTGCTAGACTCTTGCGGCCACAAGACCTCCAAATGGACCCGCTTTACTAGACAAACCCTGGCTTCTCCACCACCTACCAAATGTTGGTCACCAACTCAGTGGTAGCTAATTTCCATCTTCAGAACGGGTTGTTGTGCCGTCTGGGCCATCTCTGTGTTCCATCAAGTGAACTCGTGAAGCTGATTTGGGAAGCTCACTACAATTGGGTGGCAGGACACTTCGGCATCGAAAAGACAATGGCAGTGTTGTAGAAACATTTCTACTGGTCAAAACTTCGACAGGATGTCAACAAGTATATCAGGTCCTGCATCGCCTGCACTATTTACAAAACGACCACTAAGAAACAAGGCTTGTACACCCCTCTACCTACTCCTAACAGGTCATGGGAATCCATCTCAATGGACTACATGTCGGGCCTACCGTCCACCAAGAGGGGAAATGACTGTGTTTTGTGGTTGTTGATCGCTTTTCCAAGATGGTGATTCTATCTGCATGCAAGAAGAACATCACAATAGAAGCCACTGCCAAGCTCTTCTTTGAATGAGTATGGGTGCATTTTGGGATCTCACAAACCATTATCTCAAACCGTGACATTTAGTTCCTTAGCTCATTCTGGTCGAGCCTTTGGTCATTATTGGATACCAAGCTCACCAAATCCACTGCCTTCCACCCCCCAACAGATGGCCAAACAAAGGTCTACAATCAGATGGTCATACATATCCTGCGCATGTATAATTCAAAACACCCCCGCACATGGGATGAGAGTCTTCCCTATGTCCAACATAGCTATAATCGAGCCCTGCATAGCTCAACTGGTCACAACCCTTTTCACGTGGGGTTGGGATTCCAACCATTGGGCCCCATGGATGTTGCACTACCCCTGGCGACCACCTCGACCGACTCATCCCCTTCTCCACCAGAAGCTGACAAAGCCACTCGGTTCATTGAGTGGATCCAACACATCTGTCAGCAAGTTTAGGATATTCTATAGAAGTCTAATGCCAAGTACAAGCAACTCCATGATCAACATCGGGTGCCACATAAGTTTCAGGTGGGAAACAAAGTTTGGTTGCATTTGCATAAAGAACGCCTTACAAGGCCCCATCAGAAGTTTCGCCCACTCTTTTATGGGTCATACACCATCACCAAGGTTGTGGGTGAAAATGCTTTTGAGCTCAACATTCCCCCCTTCCTTGGTTTGCATCCAGTCTTGAACGTGGCTCTCCTTCGGCGATATTTCCCACCATTATTGGACACCTCGGAGATAGCAGAGCAGTTGACACCAACATAGATAAACCATGGCTGCATGCAACAAGAATCCAATGATCATATTGTGGACACATAGATTAAGGGCACTCGACATCAAAGGATCCAACTTTATCGAATCGTCAAAGCAGGGCAACCCCTGCACCAAGGCAAGTGGCTCACCCGGGGCCAAATTCAGCAGAAATTTGCTCATCTGATGGGGTAACTCAACGCAATGGAGACCATTGCCTCCTAAGGAGGAAGGATTGATCCAGGTGGATATCGATGGCCACCCACCTATTCCACTGGCTCGAAATACAATTTTCCACCTTGGTAGTTTTTCGACAGTTTTTCGGGTTCCAAACTTCCGGGGCCGTTTTGAGGCCCTAAACAACATTTTTTGGGGATTTGGGGCCCAAGTGACTACCGAAAGGGCTAACCTGGGAAAAATGAAAATTGTTCTTCTCGATTAGACCTTTCCAATGGGCTATCGTGCGCCTAAAACGAAGATTGTATGCAAACTTTACAACCCCGAGAAGTTGATGTACTAACTTACCCAAATAGGGCCCACATGACTTTTGGCACTTCATCTCCCAGGGTTAGGTTTTTAGATGTCTAGGGTTTTTGACATTTCTTTTTATTGTAAGAAGGCCTTCAGAGCCTCATTGTAACCATCTTCTTGCGAATGAGCGCAACCGTCACATCTCTTCTTAGAGATAAGCTGGCACCATTCCAACAAGTTTGTTTTCCACTGCATTTTACAGTTTCATCTTATTTCCTTATTGAATAGAAAACCAATTTTACCGTATCTCTGTTATTCCGTGTTAAGCATATTTTAATAATCTGTATTCATTTCATTCTGCTCATAAAATATGGATCAAGGATATGCCTTGGCTTATAATAGAGAATTGATATATCACAGGATAAAATGAGAAAAGTTTAGATAAGATAAGTTTATTAATGCCCAACAAATGGCCAAAGTATGTCAACGGTATTACATAGTGCATAAGCGGCAATACATAGTGGGAGTGTGAAGGCCACTCCTATAAAAGAAAAACTCGAAGCTAATCTATATGAACTATGTGTAACTAACATAATGATAGAAAGAAGTCCAATGCTCAGGGGCTCAGTGCAAGAAAAAGAGCCTCAATACTTCAAGTGTCTGTTGTCTGACAAAGAAGTGAGGGGGTCCCCTCTAAAGTTTATGTGAATCTCTCCTATCATCTGAGGCCAAAGGAAATAATCTCTCTATAGAAATATGGAGGACCTAGATTTAGACCAAGGGTTGTCTGTCTAGAAGAGGTGACCCACTATCAATCATTGGTGGAGGGTGTTAATGTTTGCTTGTTAGGTATAAACTATCCTCAAACCTAATATGACAACCCCACCTGGGTCTCATTGTCAGGGGTTGGGTTGGCTCCTAAAGTCTGACAAATCTAAGGGCTAGAATGGTGTTGCACTCTACTCGTGTCTCGGTGCTCCTATCTGCTAGGAGCACCAGGAAGAAAGATGCAACCCTTTAAGTAGTGTTTGATCGAGTGGTGGACCTAAGGATGTGAGCTATGAGCCTAAGTTCCTCTCTCGAGTATTAACACCAGGGACCATTGGTCTAGATACAAACAAAGGTGGAGATGAAGTTATGAAACTCCTTTAATAGGCGATGTAACCGACCACATATCTTATAGTAATGATTGCATCTGAATATAAAGTGCTCCCCTGCCTCTGTGTCCTGCCTATAGTAGATCCAACACAATTTTTCATCTTGTAGTATCTGGTGCCTAGCTTCAACCCTAAGTTGATGCAAGTCCACTCTCAACTAGCTTAGGGAGATCCTAAGCACATGCATCCAATGTCAAAGCGTGTAAGGTTGCCACACTTTAATGCCATCTCTTAGCTCTAGGAAGTGCTATGCATAAAAGGCCAACTTGAGTCTTGTTATCCCCTCACTTCTAGGGGTAATTAGAGGAGATTTTTTCTCCACGATACACATTATAGAGAATAGTTCCAATGATGACATTCCAGACTCTCCACAAATAGTTTCCCACAGAGCCCTTCCATCACATACTCAACTCACTCACATCATATGACATGGTGCATTTACACACCGAGGTACATTTGTTTTGAAACTTCACATTGAGTGATAATGTCAATGTCTTGGGCATGAAAATGGTGATGATGGGTTGAATTGGATAATGAATCATGATGCTTTGAATTTTTACTTTTTGTCTTGTTTCACCATGGTGGTCATCATCATATTATAGTCAAGTGTTGTCACTCTTGGGAAAAGTTGTACTACTGGGGGGTCTTAATAGGGGTAACGTGTCCATTATAAAAAAATGATGAACATTATAAAAAAAATGATATAGAAAAAGCAAAAGTTTGAATTCAAAATGCAAGGCAAAGAAACAAATGCAAAGCAACGAAACAATCTAAAAGCCAAGAAAGAAAGTGAAGCATGATATCTACTCCCTCGCTAAGAGGCCCTCACCACAAGTCATATGCAATGAATGCATACCTAAAATAAGGACTTAGAAAATTAAAATCAAAAGCCAAGAGAGGTTGAAGCAATAAAGAAAAAGGAAAATAGGGTTTGGAAAGACACAGTGTTGAAAAAAGGGTAACTCATTGCCTAAGTGTTCCCTCTACAAAGGCAATCATGAAGATGACTATCATACATAACCTTGCATGTCAATGACATCCACCTATAAAGTAAACCCAAACCATACCACATGCCACTGCACATACTCCTTGATGGGTTCCTTGGGACATATTTCTTATCCTAGGTATTGGCACACCTAATAGGGGGTAATAATGATCCTCCCATACCTAAACTTGACAAATTGTATAATTTTGTAAGTTAGTGTGAATTTTGAAGAGGATACTTAATGAGATCTATCTAATGGCTTTTTCATTGACATGACTCACTTTATATATTGTGTTCTAATTGTGTACCTTACCGTCGATCATCGTGGTGCATTGGACTACATGAGCCCCTCCTTGGATGATTGATTACACGTATCCACATGCTTGATGAACACTTTGATCATTTGGAGGATATTGAGGGGATACTAGCACACTTTTATGAAGTCCATCCCCACCACTTGATTTAGGGCATTCCACATTTTTTAGAGGCTGTCATACCTTTACATGAGGACATCACACTTGGAGAGAGGACATGGCACATTTTCCATTATGGTTTGACCTTTTGATGTTGCGACAATGCACCATTATCATGATGGGACACCTTTTTTATGAGATGTCGCACATTTTGGGGCATGATATTACACTTTGTGATGAGATGTCTCAACCCTTAGAGGCAATGTTTCACTTTTGAGCCCCTAGACATCACTTTGGAGTGAGTCATCCACTTCATGAGGACACACGTGCCACACATGTAAGATCTAGATCACATTTACGAGGGATGATGTGATGTTTGAGCTACTTTACATCACCTTGGAGGCATTGTTGGGGGTGTTAGTGACCTATCCACTCATGTATCATGTATATTTTATGTGTTGCATAGTCTAAACATTCTAGTTTTTGGTGCTTTTCTGGGGATATTTTCTAATCAATTAATCCGGCCAGAAATTGTTGGAATGGTAGATTTGAGTGGTTGAGTATGTATAATCTGAGTTCCCCCAGGGTTTTTCAAGGTGTTGAATCTATTTAAGCATTCAAAAATGCAATTTAACAACATGGCAATTTCACCAAGATTTGTTTCACTGGATTCCGGTGAAAAAGTTCAAAAGGTAGAACGTTTAGACAACACATTTAATGTATTGTTTCCTTATCTCTAGGGTTTGTGAGAGACAAAGGCATTATTTTATGTTTCCATGGATTATATTGTGTGAGAATGGTGCTGTATCTCTCATATAAACAATATAATAACTTCTCACTTGTAAATCATTGCTACTTATGGAGATACATCACTACTTGACACTTTTCTACTTCTATATTCTCTCTTATGAAAAATGTTAGGGATGGCTAGTTAGAGCTACTTTTTGGAGAAGATGTGCTTGTGGATTCTTTTCTACTCCGTGTATATTCACTGCTAGGGTTTTGATAGATGGAATATTTCTCAAGTAAGTGGTCTCTTGTCATGTTATGGTTTTGTTTATGAATGCATTTAAGTGTAATGTTACTTCTCTAGAGTTGGTCGAGCACTCTCTTGTATTTTTCTTGAACAAGCCCTTCTTATTAAATCTCTTGGAAGGTTACTAGTGAAGAACCTTCCCTTGAATTGGCCTTAATATACTAGGAGGATATTTTAGGGTTAGTAGTAAACAACCTCTAGATATCACCCTTAACTTCCCTCCAAAAGAGTCCTTAATTGATCCCATGTGCCCAAAAATAATGTAGACAATAGTCACTCTCCCAATAGTCAATCATTAATTTCTAAAATCTACTCCATTTTTGTTGTTTTAAGGTTATATTAGGGTTTTGTAATAGCATATATTCATTTTTATCCATAAAGAACCTAGATGTTTTGACTTTTTATGCATATTGTTGACCTAATAAACATTTAAAAACACTAAAATACTCTGTTGATTTATTATTACAATTGTTGGCACTTTGCATGGGTTGTAAGACCCTAGGTTCGGTTCATCTATGACCAAAAAAACCCACTAGACACCAACCTTGTCGGCATCACCTTCTTGCGCGGATGAAGTCTCACCTGAGGTATCTATTGGGACTGCGAGAACCAGGCTTCTGTAGTAGTAAGGGAATGGGAGGCAAACACTTGATTCATTCTTCCCTATTTCATTTGTGTGCGTAACTCTCTTCTATTCAGTATTAACTTACTTATGATTCAGATTCCTATTATCGACATAGTCCATATTCAGATATACTTCATTGTTGTAACAATTATGAACATTGCACCATAATTAACCATAAGACAAATCTATTTTACGATGTGTACAAACAAAATTCATAACCAAACATAGACAAGATAGACAACACAAGATTCAATATCATCTCTTTAGTATTCCTTTATTAATTGTTCCCATCTACACACTATTACATTCAATAACTTTGGAACCCAATCCTATGGAGGAACTCCTCAATACATCTCATAGACTGGAACTGAACATGGAACATAACCCCTAATATCCCAACCCGTTACATATTTATACATAAATCTAGGGCAGAACACTCTAATCTCTTCATCCCAAACATACCCCATTATAATGCATGGTCAACTCAGTTAATTGGTTGTTCGGTTGCTTTCTTCTTCTTTTCAATCTGCATGTTGCTTTTATGTTGTTCTTCTATTTTCGGAATGTCGGATTGTCATCCTTCTGTCATGCTTTATTCTTATGTCTGTTTTATTCTCCTGTCTTCGCATTGTCTTGCTTATGCACATTTTCCTCCTTCTACGCACTTTCCTCCTGGATGCGCCTCAGCTATGCCCTCCCTGAATTTCCTTCTTCTTTCGCGCACTTTTCCTATACTTAGGATTTTTCCAAAAAATTGTATCAGAACTGAAAAACTGTTTCCAAAACTACCTGTCCAATAAGCCCCCAACACTCACCTATGGCTCATTCTGAGCCACTCATCCCTGTTGCCTGTTCTTCCATGTCAAAATGAATTTTTGAGAGGCGGCCTCTGCTACCTCCACCTCTTTGATGATTGTGGCCTATGTTGTTACTATCTCCTCTTCCCACTGCGTGTTTAAGTTTGTAAGTTTGTCCTCTGCTTCAATCGCTGCCTGCTTGACCTTACCCTACACCGTGGCCAATTCTCCAATTACCCTCACTGCCTCTTCCTGTAGTGGTCCCAGTCTCTATTGAAGGATATTTTGTCGATCCCTCATTCTCTCCACTTCTACCTGTGCCTGTCGCTGAGCCAAAATGGCTGACATACACTCCACTGGTGGCAATGTAGCCACCCTTTCTATTGCTCGGTGCGCATGTTCTTGCACTTCTCTTAGCTTGGCCTTTATGGTTTTCATCTTTGGGTCTTCTATCAATTTTTTCCACACATGCGCATTCTCCTCACAGAGTTTTATGCATTCACCCTCTATCTTCTTAATGTGTGCAATTGTTGTGGTTGTTATTCTCTCTCTACCGTCACGCACCTTAGGTGGTGTTCCTAGCATGCTCCATAATTTTAAATCCTCAATCTGTTCATGGAAGCCCTTAATGACATCCCCTATTTTCAACACTTGCTCCTCCATGGTAGCTTCTACAACTAGGGGAACTTTTGGAATTTCCTTATATAGATTTTGGACTGCTGCTTGGGTTTTATGCACTATCCCTTCAACCTCGTCCTTTTCCTTTATTACTTTCTTGGCCCTCTCCTCAACCTCGTCTTTATTCTTCAGAAATTCTTCTACTTTTCCTTCAACTTCCCTCTTTTGTTGAAGTGATGTGTCATATTGCTCCTGTAATTGGGCTCTTTTGTTCCTTATTATTTCCAACTCTCTATGTTCTTCCTCTCCTTTGTTCCTGATTTCTTGCACCAGACCTGCTTGCAAGTCCTATAACCTTTGCATGGACATCCTTGAGACGACTATGTTGAGATGGCCCAACGCATTTACTTGCTCATGTAGCTCACCCATTGGAAACTCCAA
>ML781489.1:0-38331 GCA_009831015.1 Picea engelmannii
GGTGCCCATGTTTTTTAATCCCATTAGGGATTGGGAGTCCAATTAGTTTCCATATCATAGTTGAAGCACATGCAGTTCTTCTCATCATGTTGACAACCATACTCCTAGACTCCCACATCTTGTTAAATTTAGAGTTGTTATTAAGTTCTTTTCAATTTACTAGAGCATAATAGCATAAGTAGGATCACTGAAAGAAACACAATCATAAGGTACATAACATCATATCCTGGGAAACCCTCACAGGGGAGAAAACCCAACAAAAAATTCCTCAATAATAGATTGCCAATACAATGCCAAGACTAAAGACCAAACCACCAAGAATAACCTAGGACTGAGCATGCACCTCTCTTCTCCTTCTTGCAACTGCATCTTCCATCAAAAGATGCACACTATAAGTGTGAGTGAGTGTATGAACAAATGAGGTGCCCTCCTCACTTATAAATACTAGTTGAGGAGGCGCTAGGGTTATGTATCTTCACTAAGTAGGCTCAACTTCTTCCAATAGTGGTTAAAACCACTTTATTAAACCCTAGGGGCCGAATTTACAAACACCACCATATAACTATGGTTTGACCAATCCAAAAAAGTGGATTTGGTCTTATATAAGAACTAGCAAGATCAATCCACAAAAGGGGATTCAATCTATAAGACAACGACTCAATTATAATAAGAATATTCTTTGAAGTTACAATATTTCAACACTCTTCCTTAATGAGAAGGGTATTCCACTGACATAACCCAATACAATATCATCAGGAGAAGGAGAGGGCATCATCATCATCAACATCTAGAACATTGACTGGTGTTGGGCCCTTCATTTTTGGATGAGATGTTGTGCAAGAAGGAATATATTCCCAGTTTTTGTCTAGCATCAGTTGCGCAAGCTACAAAAGAAGCTGGACAGTAGAGCAAGGAAAAGTAACATAAATTAGTTGCGAAAAGGACAGCGCAACGCCAACAAGGAAAAAGCAGTTGCAATAGAACAAGAAATCATGCGATCTCAAAGCCAGAAGAAACAACTTAGCTTATATATAGGGATGAATATGATTGTAAAAGGGTTTGATCATGATTGTAAAGGGTTGTTGTCTTCTTGTTGTTGTCTATTGTTGAGAAGTCGGGTTTGAATTCTGAAAATGTAATATGTACACCATTTTGGGAAATAGAGCTCTACGACATGGGTCTAGAGCCAGGAGTCTGTATCAGATCACTACTTTGTATCTCTGAGGTTGTAACTGAGAAAGATCTGAAGATAATATATAAAGAAGGATCCAAAATTTCAAAATATGTTGCGGCATTCTGTGTTTATACTACTGCATTGTATCTTTATAGTACTTCTTTATTCTTCATAAGTTCCTCATGATGTTTATGTGTTTGAAAGCTTTCCGCAACCTAAGTAGCTTCAGTTCTTGCATAGATGAGTTTAGATCTATTTTGTAGTTAGTTTGTCTTGTGCAAGATCAAGATGAATCTTGAAGGTTCTGTGAACCCTCCTAAGTATTTTCCTTGCCCTTCCCTATCCTTTTGTATTAGTCGTGCTTCAGGTGAGACTTATTCTCTTTAGAGGAGATGAAAATGCCAACACTCTAGACTACACGGTACCTTTTGTTGGTAACCTGAGAAGGACCCTGGTCTGATCAATCTTGCGCCAACAAAATGGTTTTGTTGTTGGGACTTGCACTAAGAGGGAACCTGTAGGGAGGATGCTTTCATAGATTCATAGATCTAATATTGACCAATGGTGGGAGAGAAATTGCGATGCCTTCATATGGAACGAAGCAGAGCTGAGAAGAAAATCTGTGAAAGATACTCGGGAGGTAGTCTTTTACTCAGAACGATCAAGCGACTAATACAAGATATTCTATGTTAAGTTCTTGGAAGAGATTTTCCATTGGATAGATAGGCTCCAAGAAGCTCCAGAGTTCCAAGAACGAGTCAAGAGGACCTGTACTTGGGATACATAAAATATTGTAGCACTTCATCGGTTGGATCATCCAGTCACGCAAGCGATTGATTTCTAGGTCTGTACCACATTAGAGGGATACATTATTGAGTTTTCCACTGAGAATCACCAATCTTTTTCATGATCAGAGGAAGATTTCAATAAAGACGCAAGGGGAAAACTATTGAGAGAAATCCCCCTGTGGATTAATGTTTTCTTGATGGAAGAGGGGATGATGACTATGTCCCCAAATGAGATGGTAGCGTAAACACCCTTGCTTTGGGTAGGGAGAGTTTGGGGTGGATTCATGGCCTGAGAGAGAGGAGAGGGTTCTTTGAAAAACAAGGGAAACAACAAGAAATGGACTCAAGAGAAGAGAAAGACTTGAAAAGAGCTGCCATAGTTGAGAAGTGGTGGCACGATAAGATAAATAAAGCAGCAAAACAATATGATAAGTTGCAGAAAGAAGTCAGACCAAGAGAAGTATAGGAAAGAAAGATGGAAGAGTTGCGAAAGATGAGAAGACAGGAAATACTGACCAGTCAAAGATTAAGTGAGAGAGAATCACAAAGGGAAATAAGTCCCTAGGAGGGTGGACAAGAAGGATAATGTGTAGAAGTAAGGGATAAGGAAGTCAACATGGATCTTGAAGAAGAATGAGAAGGTTTAGCCCTAATGCAAGGAAAGATTGGGAATCCAGTTGAAGAGACCGCTCCAGAAGAAGAAAATGAGACCCCCCATATCAAAGAAAACCACCCCGAAGCTAGTGGTGCCAACTCTGAATCGCCCATACCCCAAGTGTCTTCTATACAAGTGGTAAATTCAATACTACCTTCTTATGTTAATTATGTTCTAGTACAACTAGTTAGTGAGTAACAACCAGGAAGTGCAAGTACGGGGAGGATATTAGGATCCCCTGGTAGGTCGCAAGAAGGACCATTAGGTTTAATTTTGATAGGAGCAGTAATATCAACAATGGTTGGTCACGCGAGAGGTTTGATTGATTGATACCCAAAATTCTGGGGTAAGGGAGATGAAGATGTTGAGCAACATTGGTTCTTGTGTGAAGCAATCTAGAGGTCCAGAGGGACTGTGGATGCGAATAAGTTGGTTGAGTTCCAGAGTACCTTGAGAGGTCATGCTCTCAAATGGTACATGAAGGTTATTGAACTAGGAGTGCCAAGAATGCAAGGTCAAGTGTTCACACTTGACCAAGTATGGACAAGGTTCATAGCAGAGTTTAAGCTACCTCAGTCAGAACAACAGTATCTGTCTGAGTTTCACAAGATTCAACAAAGGGAAGGTGAATCATCCTGGGAATACATCCAAACATTTAAAGATTCTATAGGGAGGTTTTTCGCATCCAATCCATGAGGAACATCAAAGATAATGGTATATTCAGGGATTGCTACCTTTGACACAAATTCCATTAACACAAAAATGGATAGCCACTTTGATAGATGCCTTGGAATAATCAATGAATATTAAAGCCATGGCAGGATACCCAAGGAGCCTGAGGGTGACCAGACCCCCAACAAATGCAAATTTTGAGCAAATACAAGGGACAATATCAACACTTACATAAAATATTCAAGAATTAACGATACCTAGACCAGAACGACTACAGGAATGGTGTATCGGATGTTACACAAAAGGACATCGGGTAACGGAATGTCCACAAATGAGGGGAATGGGACCTCCTCAGAATCCAATGGGACCCTCACCAGGACCCACGGGAGGAGTTGCACAAGTATCTGTGAACTTACCATTCCATAACCCCACCCCATATCATGTTTTTCCAGGGAGCCAAGAAGCACCAACAATTGAGCATTGTGATATTTTCCGAATCCATGGGCATGGGTCGAGATAGTACCCAATTATTAAGAAGTATTCAATAGTACCAAATATTGTACACTGCAAGTTTTGCGCATCTACCACACATACTACTAATTAGTGTAGAGCGTTGGATGCACTTGCAGACAGGTTGGATCGAACAACATTAAGGGTGAATGAAACCCCTCAGGGACCGGGAAGAGGTCGAGGAGGTGGATTCGTAGGAGACTTCAGAGGAGGAAGAACTGGGGGAAGAGGACCAAGAAGATGATATAACTATGATGAGAAAGGCCATATGGCTAGAGATTGTCCTCATCTAAGGTGGCCATGGTGCTCTCACTACAAAACCAATGGGCACGCAACTGGAGACTGCCCATAACTAATTGCAAAATGGGAAGATCATGTACATCAATGAGGAACTAACCTCATCAGCTCAAAAATCAAGAGAATTATTAAAGGAAAATTTCCCAACCTCAATATCATCACTCGAGGAGAAGAAAAGACTAGAGTTGATGCTAATAATCTACCTCAGATCCAGAAGGTAGCACCTAAGGAAGACATGTATGATCCTCCAAAATAGAAGTTGTTCTTTAAGGATGACATATAAGTATTTCAAAATATCCCTATCCCTGAGATCCAAGAGAAACCCCCATAGCCTATTGATTACCCTAATATTGCACAAGTCCCTGCTTCACCCCCTGCACCCAGAAACCCTTTAGTCACACAGAGACAACCCGAGCAACCACAAAATGTAGTTAACCTTTGGTTTCATTTATTTTCTTATATTCTTGGGAATGACCAGTTAACAGAAAAGTTGTGCAATTCGTTGTACCTAGTTTTATGGAATGAGGAACCCACAGAAGAAAGAATAAGGACTAATCTTCCTGATAAGAATGCTCAGAGAGTACAAAGAAGGAAAGAACAAACTGAAAAATAATTCAGACTAGTAGCACAGCTAGACGAGTTTGAGATTAATGATGTTATGTTAGATCTAGGATCTGATGTGAACATTCTACCTGAAAAGACTTGGGAGGCCTTAGGAAAATCCTAGTTGACGTACTCACCAATCCAGCTAAGAATGGCCAACCAATATTGTATTTTCCCAATAGGAAGACTAGAGAATGTGGAAATAGATGTTGTGGGATTGAAGACTGTAGCTGATTTTGAGGTGATTGAAATCATGGGGGATAAGGACCCTTATCCTGCCCTACTTGGTATTGATTGGGCCTATGACAACTATGCAGTGATCGACCTAAATAAAGACACTATAAAATTCAAGGTAGATGGAATCAAGGTAGTCTAGCCCTTGGATCCGTATGTAGGCCCCAGATATACGGAACCAACAGATAACAATATGAAGGGAGAATACTTGGATCAGTTGTACACTGTAACAACATGAACAAGAGAATATTACATAAATCCTACTGTTGATGGATCAATAAGTTGGAGGAGTATACAGTCGACGGACGAAGATTCAGTACTGGCATTTGCCAGTTGGCAGCAAGGCTCATACGAAAGATTCTCAAGAAGATGCACAAATGTCAAGGAAACTAGATGGGTTGGAACCGAGGTCAGAGAACATATAGTATAGGATGGTACCTCAGGACTTGATAGTTTTCTACTCAACATGGAATAAAAGGGTAGTTTGATAGTTTTCTATAGAAAACTATCAAGGCTTTATGATTGGCCCACCATCTGGCAGGGGTGTCCTAGAGGACTTGATAGTTTTCTACCCATTGAAGTTGAACAAAGTCAATATAGGGACCACATAGCAACCCAATATAGCTATGGTGGGAGATTACTGGGATGATCAAACTAGTCAAGAAATACAGAGTTTGTTGTGGGAATATGAGGATTTGTTCCCAAAGAATTTCTCAAAGTTAAAAGGGATCATAGGAGTTATGGGAGAAATTAAAATTGAATTAAAACCAGGATCAAATCCTATGAGGCATAAACCATACTACCTTAACCCCAGAGTGAAAGAGAAGGTTAAGAAGGAGATAGGCAATATGTTGGAAGCTAGACTTATTTTTGCAGTAGAAGAGGCAAAATGGGTTAACCCAATAGTCATCCAGAGCAAGAAAGGCAGATAGGATATCAAGGTTTGTGTAGACTAGAGAAGCCTTAACTCTTCCTGTGTGAATGACCCTTTTCCAACACCTTTTACTAATGAGTTGCTAGAACAGGTTGCGGGGAAAGAATCATAGTCATTTACAGATGTATTTTCAAGATACCACCAAGTAAGGATTATTGAAGAGGACAAAAATAAGACCACATTCATAACATAATGGGGGTATTTTTCATACAATGTGATGTCATTTGCCTTAAAGAACACTCCTGCAGTTTTATCCAGGATTGTAATAGAATCTTTCCGAGATTTTATTCACAAGTATATAGAAGTTTATATGGATGATTGGACGATGTGTATCCTACTCAAGAAACATGTAGCGCTACTATGTCTGATGTTTGATAGATGTAGAGAATTGCAGATATCATTGAACCTCAGAAAGTGTATCTTTTGTGTGCCACATGGAAATTTGTTAGGACACATAGTATGCCGAGAGGGAGTACTCATAGACCCAACCAAAATTGCAGTCATTGTGAACATGCCGCCACCTACGAGTGCTAAGGAGTTGCACTCCACGCTGGGACACACAGGGTACTACCACAAGTTCATTAGAAGATATGCAAACATCAGTGCACCACTGGAAAATCTATTAAAGAAGGTCGAAGTGTTCCAATGGACCCCAAAATGTGATAAAGCATTTGAGACCCTAAAGGAGTATCTCAACACAACACCTATTCTGATATTCCCAAACTGGGAAAATGAATGTCATGTCCACGTTGATGTTTCAGGCATTTCCTTAGGAGCTATCTTAGCACAACCAAGGGATGGATCCATGGATCATCCTATATATTTTGCGAGAAGGAAGTTATCGCAAGATGAGCGCAACTATACAACGACATAAAGGGAGGCTTCAACTATGATTTATGCTTTGCATAAATTTAGACATTATTTGTTAGGTTTTCATTTTAAGTTCTCTATTGATCATTCTGCATTGAAATATCTAGTTAACAAACCTGTGTTGTAAGGGAAAATATGTAGATAGTTGCTATTGTTTAAGGAATTTTCTTTTCAAGTGATCATTAAGCCTGGAAGATGCAACGTAGTCCCTGATCACCAGTCTACATTAGAGTCAGGGGAAAGTGGCAGAGCAATTGATGAGCAGCTCCCAGATGCAGATCTGTTCCCGGTTGAGGCCATACCAGAGTACCTGGAAGACATAGTAGTTTTCTTAAGTACATGAGCCTGCCCAAAAACATATTCCACAACCCAAAAACACCATATGGTGGTTAGAGTAGTGGAATATCAGTTAATTGCAGGGAAATTTTATAAATTGGAACTAGATAGTATCCTCAAGAGATGTGTCTTGGACCATGAAAGACAGGATATACCATGGGAGTGCCACAGTGGAGTTGTGGGAGGTCATGTAGGAGGAAAGGCCACTGCACAGAAAGTTCTTCAAGATGGACTATGGTGGGCCACGCTCTTCAAGGATGGAAATGTGTATGTTAGATCATGCGATGTGTGTCAAAGAGTGGGTAAGCCATCATGACGAGATGAATTACCACTTCAACCAGTTCGAGCTTTCCAGGCATTTGAGAAGTGCCTGGTTGACTTCATTGGGCCGATCAATCCCATGGCTAGGCATTCAAAGGCTAGGTACATTATTACCACAACTGACTACCTTACACGTTGGGATAAGGCAACAACTGTTCAGGATTTCTTGACCGATACTACTACTAGGTTCATTTTCGAAAATATTGTCACTCGATTTGGATGTCCTAGGAGCCTCACCAGTGATCAGGGAGATCATTTTATCAGTAGTACCATAACAAATCTTACAAAAAATTTCTTGATCCAACATCACAAAAGCAACCTCTACCACCCACAAGCCAATGGAACAATAGAGGCATTCAACAAGATTCTAGAGAGAGGGTTAACAAAGGTTTGTTGTACATACAGGGAAGATTGGGATGACATAGTTCCAATAGTACTATGGGCTTACAGGACAACCACAAAGAAACTCCACAGGTATATGCCCTTTCAGCTAGTTTATGGGAAAGAGGTTGTGGTTCCTGCATAATTCATCACTCCAAATTTGTACATTGCACATATCACACATATGTCGGAGGATGAATCATTTGCGCAGAGACTCATGAAGTTACAAGAACTTGAAGAGACTAGGTTTTTAGCAGACTTCCATCAGTCAGTTGAGAAATAAAGGAAGAAATCTTGGCATGACATACACATTAAGAATAAAGTATTTGAGCAAGAAGACAAGGTCTTTCTCTATGACAGTCGGTATCAGAAGCATCCAGTAAAGTTGCGCATGCATTGGTTGGGACCATTTATAGTTGTGGAGATCCGACCTTCTGGAGCAGTTGGACTTGCGCAACTAGATGGTATGATGTAGGAAAGATGGGTGGATGGAACTTGCCTGAAACCCTGTATGTCTCAGAACTAAGCTAAAATATTGTTTCTCTAGTCCAACAGAACATGTATAATAGTTAGATTTGAGTTTTCTACAATTTCTATAAATTTAGTTAATAAAGTCGACGTGTGCAGTGTTGCGTCGCGACATGTAGTCCATTTGTTTTTCTGTCTAAGTGTTGTTTGATGCAGAACTGCTTACTCAAAAACATAGGATCAGAAGCATAAATAACCCATTAATGACAGTCATTAATATGATTGGGACACCTTTTTGGTCGGAGGTAGAACGAATCCGAGTGCAATCGGAGTCCATGTGCCACACGAACCTAGTCTAATCACAGCCTTTATTGATATTACGGTACCCCATCTAAATTCAGTTAATCCATAAAGCCATGATACAAGAAGATGCCATCAGTATTCATGATGGGATTCTCATATGTCAAACGGTAAGGTCTGAAATCGGCCACGTCCCTGTCCAATTTGCACAATAAATGCCAGAATCACCCAATAGGATTTACCCCATTAACCTGTCCCATCGGACAACTCAGATCCAAGTTACGTCCATAGGGTCATGATGAACAACAGTTATTACTAAAATTTCCATCTAAGCCTGAGTAGAAGGCTCTGAGAACTCATCGTAGAACGCATTTTTTTCATAAATCACTTAGCGATTTTCAAATTCTGTAGAGCGAGAAAGCCTGCATAATCCTAAGACCCATAGTTGTGATCCCCAATCCTTGTTTCACCACATAATTTTTTGATAAATCAGATCCCACAATGTCGAGAGCTACAAAAAGCCGAAGCATCGTGTCCAAAGATGCAGTACTAGATGAGCCCTGCGACCCCTGAGTCAAGGTCATGGGTGATCTCAAGGGGAAGGTGGAGTAGGTCAAGATCCTTGATCTCAACTTAACAGATCAAGTATTTTTCCCCCATATGAACATAGACGTCTTCTGGAGTATCACTCTAGACGAGTTGGGAGGCATGCAGTTTGTGCCAAAGCCCAAATTCATCAACCTCTTTAACTCAATAATCATGAACCTAAGGGACTTACCAGTATTTGGTACCACTGGCGAAGTTTCACAGTGCACCAAGTTCCTGATCAACAGGTTGAACGACAGAAGTCTCTGGTTGGATAGGCGATATCCAATCCAAGCTGAAGATATCCACCAGGTTACAGGACTGTCCCTCAAGGGCGAGGACTTGTCCAAAGGATTCTAGGGTCCCAGTAAGCATGAAAAAAAGAAAGGGTATCCCAACCTATATGAAAGGTTCCACACACAGAGGGGGGGGGGCACACAGCCAAAATACACCCCATACTACCAAAGACGGTCAGGACTTGCTGCTACATCATAGCCAACAAAGTCACGAGGTCGTATTACAAGGGATAATGCACACTAAATGCATTATCAGTGGATGATTTTTGTGCTAATGGAGCTGTATTCAATTGGTGTAGTTACCTGTTGGAGGAACTAATCATGGCTCATGAGGAAGTCCAAGATAAGGGAGGCATCTTCACATATGGATATCTGTTGCTTGCGTTTACCATGCTCAAGTGGACGCCACCCGCTAGAAGACCATTGGCGCTAGGAGACAAGGGGTGACTTGCAAAGATGTTTGAGCCTTGGCATTTGAGGGCAGAGTCAGAGAACACAACCTTCAACAACATGGCATTCTCCAAGTGGTATAACTGGCTCATTGACGCAACACAGAGGTTGCACATCCCATAGGATCTCTTCAACTGCAACACGAGGAACATCACCTTCAGTATGAATTGACACCATAGGTTTGTATGGCCGAGGTATGCCAACAGGGAGGAATTCCATTAAAGAATGTTTCCATTCTATTTAGATGAGTAGGCCTTTGATAAAGAGGTAATGTCATGGTCGGGAGTTAAACCCAACCTGCGCAAGTCAAGGATGCACTACATTTTGCCTACCGAGATGTTGAAGAAAAAATGCAAAGAAGCAGGGGTAGGACCGACCTCATGCTCAGAGGCGATGAAGAAAGAAGCTCTGACATAGACAGACTCTGAAGAGGAGGAGGAGATGCAGCTACTAGAGCGGAAGAAAAGAACACTGCCTATATTCCCGCAACTGCCAGAGCAAGCCCTGTTGACAGGTAAGGATGTAAATGAGATCCTGAGAGCTGTATTCATTATAGAACCAATGGATAATAAGTTCATCACAACGATCTCACCGAGCAAATTTATGAACCCTCCAACCCGTTTCATCCTTCGTTCCCTGCACTCACTCAGCAGTCCATGCAACCCCCATCATCCATATTCAGGACGATCCTGAGCTTGACACCCATCCATCCACCATCATCACCAAACACCCTCCATCACCACCACAACCCTAATCACCACCCCCAGAAACCACCAGTCCACCCCAAACCACCAATCCAGAGCCCATGCATCTTGATCCCCCAGAACTACCTGAGCCCGAACTCCTAGAAACAATCCCAAAGTTACCTGAGCAATGACTAGAACTTCCTTGTCCAAATCCAGAAGTACTAGAGCAGATATTGCAGCTGATGGGCCCGAACCCTAACACCCAGGACCAGCAAATTGTACCTTTTGTGCAGCAGAAGGACACTCAAATGATAGGGGAGCCGCAAGCTCAAAGTCCCCAGCACATGACCTCAACAACCAAGGTTCAGGGTGCCCTGGGAAGCACAAATCCGGAAGCAGATCCACACAAAGAGAAGGATCTACCAGAGGCTCATAAGAAACCAAAGTCAACCTTCGGGCATAGTGCAACATTCGCATAGGAACAGATGGAGCTAGTTCTCCAAAACCCTTAACAGTGCGTAGAGTTCCTACAACTCTGCCTAGCCAGAACAGAGGCTCTGACACCCCTACCATCAACGTTGAGGCTGAGGCTTGTGCCAAGACCATCCACAAGGGAGGAGGAGGTAGAGACTCCATCAGAACATTCAACAACCAATGGACTTCCACTGCAGGTCCGAGCACCCAGGGATGCAACCCCTTCATCTGTTGACCTTGCACAGTGGCCAGCAACACACTTAGTTGGAATGATCAGAGCATCAACATACCAACTAGAACAGAGGCTCCAATAGGATGAGAGGTCTCCAGAGTTCACAAGGGAGGAAGCGCTCCTTGCGCAAGCATGTAGAAAACAAGAAAAACATGCAAAGATCCAGGTCGAGCACAAGTTGGAAAGAATTTAGGAAAGGATTGTTGAAGCCTGGCTGAAAATTCAGAAGGTCACACCCCAAATGCCTGAAGCCAGTGATGTAGGAGAGATGAAGCATCAGATTGAACTGCTCCAAGGAGCATGGTCACAATCGACCATTCATGCCGAGCATATGGAAGTGCAATTGCAACAAACTCAGCAAGAAGCAGAGAAACAACCTCAGAAGCTGTAGGAGCAGATGGAGAAGATAGTGATGGAAAGCAATAATGCCCGAGAAACACTACACAAGCGCACAACTAAGTGCACAAAGATTTTCAGAGAAGTCAGCGATTGTATGGGCATCATCGCTAGGTGAAACAAGACTTTGGAGGACGTACACACTAGAATCCAGGTGTTGAATGAAGAATTTGCAGCTACGATGGATCCGCTGGAGAAACAAAAAAAGTTTGATCAGATTCAACAAATGGACAATGAGTTGAATGCTCTATTTGAGGCACAGTCTGTAGCTAATAATGAGCCATGCGACTTTCGAACTGTCATTCAGAAAATTTATATGCAAATGCATCAATTCAATGCAACAACAGATTCTGAATGGATCTTTGGTCACATCCAAGCCCATGGAGTTTATTATAGATGTGACCCATTAGTTCGTCGCTGAGGTCTCACTCCTTGCTAGGAAATGGCAGGATAAAGTTCAAAGATTTCAAGAAGTTAAGAATTGGGCCTTGGATCTGGTCCCAGAGTTGGGCCCTTCATTTGAAGAGGTAGAAGAAGAGAAAGCACAAGAAGAAGAGAAAAAGAAAGAGGAAAAGGAGGATAAGGTAAAGAAACAATTGGTCTTGGAAGATGCGAAATAGTCGAGTACTTGACTCGAGGGAGAGTCAAGGTTTGTGGTCGGAGCCTGTTGGGCCCTTTTTTTTTGGATGAGAAGCTACGAAAGAAGGACTATAGTCCCAGTTTTGGTTTAGCATGAGTTGAGCAAGCTACAAAAGAAGCTGGACAATAGATCAAGGAAAAGTAATAGAAATTAGTTGCGAAAAGGACAACGCAACGCCAACAAGGCAAAAGCAGATGCAACAGAACAAGAAAGCATGCCAGCTCAAAGCCAGAAGATGCGACTTAACTTATATATAGAGATGAATATGATTGTAAAAGTGTTCGATCATGATTTTAAAGGGTTTTTGTCTTCTTGTTGTTGTCTATTGTTGAGAAGTCGGGTTTGAGTTATGAAAATGTAATTTGTACACCATTATGGGAAATAGAGCTATGCGACATGTGTCTAGAGCCAAGAGTCTGTAAAAAAGCACTACTTTGTATCTTTGAGGTTTTAACTGAGAAATATCTGAAGATAATATATAAAGAAGGATCCAAAATTTCAAAATATGTTGCGCCATTCTATGTTTATACTACTGCATTGTATCTTTACAGTACTTCTTTATGCTTCATAAGTTACGCGTGGTGTTTCTGTGTTTGAATGATTTCCGCAACCTAAGTAGCTTCATTTCTTGCGTAGCTGAGTTCATATCTATTATGTAGTTATTTTGTCTTGCACAAGATCAAGATGAATATTGAAGGTTCTGTGAACCCTCCTAATTATTTTCCTTTCCCTTCCCTATCCTTTTGTCTTAGCCATTCTTTGGGTGAGACTTCTTCTCTTCAGAGGAGATGAAAATGCCAGTGCTCTAGACTACATAGTACCTTTTGTTGGTAACCTAAGAAGTACCTTGGTCTGATCAATCTTGCACCAACAACTGGCACATCTACAAGTCATAGAAATTTTTTCTCATCATCAATATCATCATCGTTCACAACATGGAGCTGGAGTAGCATCATCATCATCATCATCAACATGAAGCTGAAACATCAAAATCAATAACATGAAGCTAGTAAAACATCATCAACAACACAAAGCTGACACAACATCATCAACAACTCGAGACTGATACAACAACATCATTAGCATGAGGCTGAGGAAACAACATCATCAGCACGAGGTTGAGACAACAACATCATCAGCATGAGGATGAGGAAATAACATCATCAACATATGGCAACAGAATGAGGCATGTGCAACAACAACATTTTGTGGTAATCTAACAGACCGTCCTTACCGGACCTTCGGGATCTACCCAGGAATCATAAGATTCCCTAGGATATAAAATCTTAATAGAGCTACCACGTGGTACTCTGACAGACCATCCTTACCAAACCTTTAGGATCTTCCCAGGAATCAAAAGATTCCCTAGGATATAAAATCCTAACGGAGCTAACACTACTCACCATAGCTGGCATATACATGCACATGTACTATGAGAGCATGTCCTTACCGGACCTTCAGGATCTTCCCAGGGATGACCAATCCCCTAGGATATAAAATCCTAACGGAGCTACCCGTTGTTAGTCCAGATACCATAGTATCATCAACTTCACTCCCCCTTTCTAGGGAGGTCCTTTCGAACTATACCAAGCTTATGTCAAAAGTATTCAAACTTTACACAAGACAAAGGATTGGTAAACACATCTGCAACCTGCTCATATGTGCCAACATATTGGAGCTTTACAACTCCCCTCTACACCATATCACGAATGTAGTGATACCAGATATCCATGTGCTTCGACTTATCATGGAACACTGGGTTCTCTGTCATATTTATACAACTCTGGTTATCACATAGAATCATGGTGGCTTCCATCTCTAGATCAAATAGACCTATCAAAAAATTATGAATCCATATGGCTTCACAACTGGCGGAATATGTTGCAATGTATTCTACTTCTGTCGTGCTAAGAGAAATAATGGATTTCTTCCTTCTCTTCCACGAAGTCATGGTTGACCCTAGACTCAAACAACATCCTGAAATGCTCTTTCTATCATAAACACTTCCAGCCCAATCTAAATCAATATAACCAAACATTCTGAAGTCATGATCTCTAGTATAACAGAGACCATAATCCAATGTACCCTTAAGGTATCTCATCTCATGCTTTGCAACTGCAAGGTGAACACTTCTGGGCTCTACCAGATACTGACTCAAGGTGTTCACAACAAAGCATATATTTGGCCTGGTATTCGTCAGATACATCAACGGACCAATAATATGTTTGTACAAAGTAGCATCAACCAACTCTGACGAAGTATCAACCAAAAGCTTCAACTTTGTTTCCATGGGTGTGTTCATGGATTTACATTCCAACATGTCAAATCTATTTAGTATTTTAACTGCATACTTCCCTTGGTTAAGGAATATCTTCTCTGGGCTCTGCCAAACTTCAAGACCAAAGAAATAATGCATTAGGCCTAGGTCTTTCATCTCAAACTCTGCAACAAACTTCTTCTTGCAATCTGTGATGAGATTTTATTCTCCTGTTAAGAATAAGTCATCCACATACAATAGAAATATAACTATCTCATCGTTCATAACCTTGAAGTAAAGGTTAGAATCAATTCACTCTTGGTAAAGCCCAAGCTAGTCAGGAGACTATCAATTCTGCCATACCAAGATATGGGAGCTTGCTTCAATCTGTACATAGCTTTCTTCAATTTGCAGACATGAGTCTTTATATATTCAACTTCAAACCCTTATGGTTGTTCTATATACACTTCTTCTTCAGTAACACCATTATTGGATATCTGATATATCTCTGTACATTTCTTTATTATATCTCCACTCTCATTTCATGCAAAAAATAATCTAGATCAGTGGTATCATAGCAGGCTTCTCTTGGTTGTTTTTCAGTGCATGTCCTCGATGAGGTCCAAGTATAGAAATTTGGGTCTTGAGCTTGTCTCTCTTGAGGAAAATCACACTCGCATGCCCAATAAACCATCCATGGTAGAAGAAAATAAAAATGATAGAGGAGAAGATTCTATTAATCTGTTGCTTGAGAAAGTTCTCACATGATAGAGGGACAAAATGATGGAGAATTTTTCCCACATCCTTCAATGCTTGTCGATAACAACAGGCGCATCTTCATCAAGAGGCCACTTTGGAGGCACCTCACCTTTCAAGGTACAAGTTAATTTTGATATTCATGTATTTGAAGGACAGATAGATGCGGATGACCTAGAAAAATGGTTAAATATGCTAAGAGGTTATTTCTCTGTTCACAATTTTTCCGACAGGGAAAAGATCACCTTCGCTATCCTTAAGGATCTCCCCCATGTCAAATATTGGTGGGAAACTTACTGGGAGCAAAGTTCCACAGAGGATTCTGGAATATATGGGGTTGAGCCCACCTGGGATTTTTTTGTGGATGCGGTCAAGGAACAATATTACCCTATTGGTAACTATGATGACCAATACATGAGATGGACCACACTCTGACAAGAGAGGGGCCAAAACAATGCCAAAGTTCACAAATAATTTCTATACCTTGTGCACCAAGTTGGGTATCAAATACTTTGAGCAACATCTGGTTCTGAAATACCACAAGGCTTTGCATAGGTACCTTCAAACCAAAATGGATTTCCTAGACATCTCATCACCGAGAGCTACCTATTGATATGATGTCAAAATTGAGAATAAATTTAGGCACTAGAAAAAATGGGAGTTCGGGTCTGCAAATATGAAACAACCAAAGTATGATAAAGACGACCCTAACAAACAACCTCCCGAAAACCAATCCAAGCCACAGGAAAAGAAGGGTCATGGGAAGATGAAGAAGGACACTGGAAAGTGGTGTGATTTTCAAAAAATCCCCTGGAACACACTGATGAATGTCACTCAAAACAATCATTGGTGGTTGAGATCAAAGAAAAAGATTCGAACATAATAATGGAATAATACATATCATCGACGCATACCCCACTACTACTGTCACGACCGCAACAATTCAACTAGAAGAACCAACAAATACAAAAGAGGAGGGGCACCCTTTTCATTCATAGATGTGGGTGAAGGGGACCCCACTGTATTTTATTGTTGATAGTGCAAGGCAGAAGAACCTCATCTCAACAGAGGTCGTCAAACAGTTGGGATTGTCGACAACACCACACCCACAACCATACAACATCGGGTGGCTTCGCCTGGGATGAGATCTCTGTGTCAGCCAGCAGTGATGATTGTCATACGAAATCCAAACCTTCAAGGATGAGGTATTATGTGATGTTTCTCCCCTGGATGTATTTTATTTTCTTTGCCAACCATATATGTGGAAGAACCATGCTATTTATGATTCTCGACCCCGTAGTTTCATTGTTACTCTGGGGGGTCATCTCTACTAGATAGCAGAGGTAGTTCCAACTACTGTCCCACCAAAACAGTGCCACAAGGTAATATCTCATACTGCAAAACCTAGCCTCTTCATAATCTGTTCAAAGGGTGAACAGAAGGACACTGCAACCACTGCAGCCTTGGCCCAAGACCTTTATATCCAATAGAAGTATATTGCATAAGAGAATGAAGATATTGTTTCTTCACCTACGACAATGCCTAAACACTACCGATTCAAGCCAAGATACAACAGGTTGGTTGAACAGATTCAACCCCGCCAACAACAGGTTCGTGACAACCTTCCACAACCCAAGCAACACAACTTCTCCAGCAAGGCAAGAAGCTCACCAAGATTCAGATTCAACAAACACTTTCCCCTATCCCCCAGGAAATCAACGCAATGGAGAACATTGCTTCCTAAGAAGGGAGGATTTATCTAGGTGGATATTGGTGGCCACCCACCTATTCTAATTGTCTCACATACAATTTTCCATTTTAGTAGTTGTTTACAGTTTTTCGAGTCCCAAACTTTCGGGGCTATTTTGAGGCCCTAAACAACATTTTTTTGGACTTTTGGGGGGCGAAGGGATTTTGAGATTAATCCTTATCCCTTGATCAAAGTTTTACTTCTCGGACAGAAATTTCTGATGAGGTATCAAAATCCCCAAACAAAGATCGTATGCAAAAGTTACGCCCCCGGGAAGTTGACATATCAACTACCCCCATCGACGCCCACAAACCTTTTGGATTTTCATCTTCCGGGGTTAGGGTTTTGGATTTTACTTATGTTAAAAAGGTATATGGAGCCTCATTGTAACAATCATCTTCTTGTGAATGAGAATAGCCATCACATCTCTTCTTAGAGATAAGATGCCACCATTCTAGCGAGTCTTTCACTCTATATTTATACAGTTTTGTAGATTTCGCTCATTAATGCAAAATTGTGTATTATTGTATCTCTATGTTTATGGTTATATATCTCTGATATATTATTGGATATATGATATATCTCTATAAATTTATTTATTATATCTCCACTCTCATTTAGTGCCAAAAATAATCCGAATCAGTGGTATCAGAGTAGGTTGCTCTTGGTTGTTTTTCAATGCATGTCCCCGATGAGGTCCGAGTATAGCAAGTTGGGTCTTGAGCTTGTCTCTCTTGAGAACAAACGCTCTTGAATGTCCAAGAAAACCTCCATGGTGGAAGAAAAGAAAAATGATAGATGAAATGATGGAGAATTTTTCCCACATCCTTCAACGCCCGCTGATAACAACAAGAGCGTCTTAATCAAGTGACCACTTTGGAGGCACCTCACCTTTCAAGGTACAAGTTAATTTTGATATTCCCATATTTGAAGGACATATAGATGTAGATACACTAGAAAAATGGTTAAATATGCTAGAAGGTTATTTCTCTATTCACAAATTCTCTGACAGGGAAAAGATCACCTTTGCACTCCTTAAGTCTCTCCCCCATGTCAAACATTGTTGGGAAACTTACTGGAAGAAAAGTTACACAGAGGAGTCTAGAATATATGGGGCCAAGCCCACTTGGGATTTTTTTTTGGATGCGGTCAAGGAAAAATATTACCATGTTGGTAACTATGATGACCAATACATGAGATGGACCACATTGCGACAAGAGAGGGGCCAAATAGTGCCGGAGTTCACAAATAATTACCATACCTTGCGCACCAAGATGGGTATCAAAGAATCCGAGTGACATCTGGTTCTGAAATACTGCGAGGCTCTGCATAGGTACATCCAAACTGAAATGGATTTCCTAGAAATCTCATCACTGGAGCTTCCTATCGATATGATGTCAAAATCGAGCAAAAATTTAGGCACCAGAACAAATGGGAGTTCGGGTCTGCAAATTCAAAACAACCAAGGTATGATAAAGACAACCCTAACAAGAAACCTCTCGAAAACCAATCCAAGCCACATGAAAAGAAGGGTCAAGGGAAGATGAAGAAGGACACATGAAAGTGGTGTGATTTCCACAAAATACCCTGGCACAACACTGATGAATGTCGCTCAAAAAAATCATTGATGGCCGAGATTAAAGAAAAGGAGCTGAACCCTGATTCAGAATCTGATTCAAAAAATAATGGAAGAAGATAAATCATTGATGCAGACCCCACTGCTATTGTTTCGACCACAACAATTAAACCAAAAGAACTAACAGATCCTGAAGAGGGGGATTGTCTTTTTCATTCACAGATGTGGGTGAAGGGGACCGCCCTGTATTTTATTGTTGATAGCGAAATCCATAAGAACCTCATCTCAGCAGAGGTCGTCAAATAGTTTGGATTGCCGACAACACCAAACCCACATCCATACAACATCGGGTGGCTTCGTCAGGGATGTGATCTTTGTGTCAGCCAATAGTGTTGATTGTCATACAACATCCAACCCTTCAAGGATGAGGTATTATGTGATGTTTCCCCATTGGATGTATTTTATTTTCTTCGCCAACCATATATGTGGAAGCACCATGCTATTTATGAGTCTCGACCCCGTAGTGTCTTTGTTAGTCTGGGAGGTCATCTCTATAGGATACCAGAGGTAGTTCCAACTATTGTCCCACCAAAACAGTGCCGCAAGGTAATCTCTCATACTTCAAAATTCAGCCTCTTCACAATCTGTTCAAAGGGTGAACAAAAGGACACTACAACCATTGCAGTCTTGGCCCAAGACCTTTCTATCCAGTAGAAGCAAATTGCATACGAGAAATAATATATTGTTTCTTCACCTATGATGGTGCCTACACACTTCCCAGTCAAGCCAAGATACAATAGGTTGGTTGAAAAAATTCAACCCCACCAACAATAGGTTCATAAAAACCTTCCACAACCCAAGCAACACAACTTCTCCAGCAAGGAAAGCAACTCACCAAGATTCAGATTCAATACACGCTTTCCCCTCTCCCCCGAGCACTCAAATAAATGGAGACCATTGCTTCCTAAAGAGGGAGAATTTATCCATGTGGATATCGGTGGTCACCCACCTCTTCCAACTGGCTCACATACAATTTTCCATTTTAGCAGTTTTTTACAGTTTTTCGAGTCCAAAACTTTTGGGGCCGTTTTGAGGCCCTAAACGACGTTGTTTTGGAATTTTTGGGGGCCATGGGTTGCAATGAAATGTCTATACCCTCAATGGAAGTTGTACTTATCGGATAAGCCTTTCTGACGAGGTATCAAACACCCCAAATGAAGATTGTATACAAAATTTATGCCCCCGGGAACTTGGCGTATCAACTACCCCCATCGAGGCCCGCAAACCTTTTGGCTTTTCATCTTCCGGGGTTATGGTTTTGGATTTTACTTATGTTAAAAATGTATTTGGAGCCTCATTTTAACAATCATATTCTTGTGAATGAGCGTAGTCGTCACATCTCTTCTCAGAGATAAGCTAGCACCATTCTAGTGAGTCTTTCACTCTATATTTTTATAGTTTTGTACATTTCGCTCATTAATAGAAATTGTGTATTAATGTATCTATATGTTTATGGTTATATATCTATGTTATATTATTGGATATTTGATATATATCTGTACATTTCTTTATTATATCTCTGCTCTCATATCGTGCCAAAAATAATCTGGATAAAAAATGCATGGTAGTTTACAGATAAACAAAGCTTCTCAGGTTGTTTCCACCTCACTTCACCCCGGGTGGGGGCATCAATTCATGTGTACCCAAATAAACAAAAATTATGATGTAGCCCTATTCCTTTTATCCATGCATATGTATATGGGATTGTTCATCTCATTATATTATACTATGGCCCTCTTTTTCTAGCATCATATTGTATTTGAGACCTCATGTTGTCTCACTAGTTTATCCCCTCTATGAAAGGGAACACCACTGTAATAATTATCGTGAGTTATCTCAACCAGTATGGGTATTCCTACATTTTCCCTATTAAGATCATGTAACTCAACACCTTATGGCTCTGTTGTTGATAGATGGTCTTCATTTACCTCTTCTACGAGTGGTTTTGTTCCACATGGCACTTCTCTCTCTCTCTCTCCTCAGTTGTTTACGTTGATATTATGGTAGTTTCAAGAGGTATTTACCTCTACATGTAACCCTGATGAGAATAAAATATTCTGGGAAGCAAGAAGAAACCCTAAAGCATTAAACCTAACCCTAGAAGACAAGTCGGCTCAAGATAATAATTAATATTAAGTCTTTAATATCCAGAATGAGAAGTCGGCCAAGATAGCTCAGGAAAACAGTATAAATATAAGTATCCAGACCTCATTTTGTACCAGACAACTCAAAATTTCAGCTGGAAGAGGTGCGCACTATAGAAACTGGGCAAGTGCACAAGTCTGGGAGTAGCTGCAACTGACAACTGCTGCAATCTATATTCCTAGTTTAAGATCGGACTTTCTATTGGTTATGGTTGGCCTTTCTAATCAATATTGGTTATCTTTATGCATTATCCATGGTTGGCTATTGGTTTTCTTCTGGAATCATTCTCTGTCAAGGTTAAGGTGCTCGGGGGTGGATTCGGCCTATGGTTGAGTGACAATATTGTTATATTGTCTATGGTTAAATTAACACTTCCATTACTTTCTAATAGGTTATGGGCCCATACTATCTTCCAACAATCTAACTATTGGAAGATAGATTGGGAGGATTTTCTCAGTTACAGTTGCAGTTGTAGCTAGTTTTGGCTACAGCAACAAAACCCTGACCCTCTTGTTGAGGCACCTTAAATGAAGAGATTGACCTAATTTCTGGATAACCTAATGCACCCTAGCCTAGCACACCTCCTGGTATTCTCAACAAGCTAAGACGTCCAGTTTGAATTTTTGGTCAAAAGTCAAAGGTTGATCAAGTCAAAGCAGTTATGACTTACTCTATGAAGTCAGAAAACAAGTTAGAAGGGGATTCTAACTTCAAAGCGTGGAAGACAAGGATTGACCTCATCCTTGCTAAGAATAAAGTGTTGGATATTGTGAAAGGAAAGATCGTGGAACCATAGTTCGAAGAAGGGAAAGAGAAGAAACCTCAAAATGTTGCAGTTATGGAGAAGTTCAAAGACAATGACATCAATACCATGAGTATTGTTAGCACAGGGGCAGACCTAGGGTTCAACACTACAACAACGCACCGACAAAACCCTAACTACCGGCCCTTTCAGCAACACATACGAAGCAGGTGAAGTCTCACCCGAGGTAGAGGCAGGGGTGGTTGCAAGACTCAGGTGTCTGCAACCTTAGCTGGGACACATATATGTGATTATATCTTTTATAGAGCAATTAGCATCGATCATTCATCAATGTTCAACCCTTCTTATACTTCACAGATAGCACAGAGCATTGCAACATTCACTTAGATCTAAGGTATTTCAACAATTAGCAATAGTAAAACAAATCAGGTCTAGTAGATCAGCACTAAGCATCTTCATACATGTCAGATCTAACATCCAGACACATCTAAGAAGCACAAAACATAAGTAGATCTATCTAAATACATCAAAGCACTTAGCAAAAGTAGAGATAAGCACATTGAGTCAAAGCACAAAGCATAACACATAGATTTACGTGATTCACCCCCACCCTGGGAATACGTCCACCAACTCTTCTTCTTTATTAGCATCCTCAATCAATTACAACACAGAGCCACAAAAACCCTTCTTCGCATAGGATAGAATATCTGTGTAGCTCGCTAGATCCTTCTTCCTTGCGCTATAGAACAAAGCCTCCTACAACTTCTTACAACAACGTGCACTTAGCTCTACAAACCTTTTACAATCATGCTTACAACAACTTGCACTTAGCTCTGCAAGCCTTTTACAATCATGCACAAAGCACTTCCAAGGTCTATTAGCACTTAGCTTACATCGCATATACCTCTATCTCTCTATCTCTCTCTATATACATATCTTTCGATAGATGCCTATATATCTATTTATACATTACAAAAGTGGGCTTACGCGTGGGTAAATCCACGGGCCGACATCCCTTTCCCATTAAATATTCCCAAAAACCCAAAAAGGACCCAAAGTGGGCCGAGATCCCGTAATCTTTGTTTCGTCTTGCGCTCTTCCTTCAACAGGGTGTCGAAGTCCCAAAATATGCCACATGACCAAGATTATCCCAAAACTTGGTCAAGGGCCAACAAGCCCCCAACACTCACCCGTGACTCGTCCTGAGTCACTCTAGTCTGAGCAATTCTGCCTCGAATGCCTCAAGCTTGGCTTGAGCTGCTTCGTCTTACTGCATTGCTACAACCTCTTGCTCAGTGAAGTCTTGGATCACTGCGTCATTTACTGGCCCTTCTAGGCGTTGTTCTACGGTGATGATAACCTGTTCAAGCTCTGCTCCTTGGCTTTCAACTTCAGTGAACAGTTGACATGCCTTCTCTTGCACTGGTTGAAATCATTGATAGACTTCCATCACTTTACTTTGGATCGTGTGGATCTGTTGTTGGGCAGTGCATTGCTCATGAAATCTCTTCATTCTTTCAACTGGTGTCAAGGCCTTCAACTACGCTTGTAACGTGTTTGCTTGCTGCTTCGCTTCTTGGAGCTGCACCTCCAATGCCTGCAAATCTGGGTTCTCCGTGAGCTTCTCATAAGTCTGAGCGCTTCTAGATCTTAGCTGCTTGCATTCCAAAGCAAGGGATTTTAATATTCCAACTGCATTGCAGGCAGTTTCCTCCCTTAGGTCTCTTATATCTTGAGGGGTCTCGGGCACAGTACGAAGTTCCAGATATGGGATACGCTACTAAAGCTGTTGGATCACTTCTTCAAGCTATGCCACCTGCTATGGAACTCTTTCTTCGGCCTGTAATTTGACAACTGTCACAGAGCGAAGTGATCTGTTGACTAGTTCCTTTACTTCAAGTTGCTCTGCAAATAACTTCTCCTTGCTCTGTTGTAGCTCTGCTTTCTCTTTGTCCCACTATTCTTGAAGAGAAATTTTTTCTCGTTCAGAAGCACTGTGTTGCTCGACCAGTACTCCTTGTACCTGTGTCAAAGCCTGGGTGGCTTGCGCTATGTCTTCTTGAGCTCATCAAAGGTGAGCTTCAAGCATATCAGCAATCCGGTGGAGTTGAGCTGGCTCATCTCCCAGGTCTACTGTTCCTACTGTTAGAGGCACGATGGAGACTGCGTGGCTAGACTGGAGTGCCTGCTGCACTCCTTGTAGTTCAATATCGATACGATTATACATCTGCTCCTGCTTCACCTCCTGCTTCTTTATTACCTCCTGTGAAGCATCGCCAACAGTTGCAATGATGAAATTAAAATCATCCAATGTGAGAAGAGTATTCATCTTGGTTACATGGGTTCTAGGTTTATTTTGGGAGGAAGATTTCGGAGGTGAAAACTTCCTTTTCTTTGATGATTTCTCTTCATCTTTGCCTTTTTGTTGTTCAATTTCTGCACCTTCTATCTCTTCGCCATAACCCCCTTCGTCTGGTGAGATAGAGGCAATCTTTACAGATGCACTTTCTACATTGTAAACCTCTTCAGTATTCTTCATCTTGCTTGGTCCTGGTGTATCCGTCACATTTTCTGGGCTATCAATATCGGATAGCTCCGCGAGGTTCACTGGGATGAGAATGTATGCTGACCAATCCTTGGTGATTTCTTCGATGTCTTCCTCAGTCAACTTGTAATATGACTTCAACTGTTGCTTGTGCTCATCAGCGCACACTGTTATATAAATGAAGTGACAGTCCACGCTAAACTTCATTAAGGGCTGAAACCTGTGGAGGGTATTCGGGGTCATCCGAGGCTCGGACTGGATGGCTTGTTTCAATTAGTTGTAGTAAGTATGGAAGATTACATTGGATTGCCACTGCTTGTTCATATCATTGGAGTACCACAAGGTACTGAAATTCGCAGCCAAAGGTTTGAAAGGCTCGATGTCCACGAAGGTCGCATCTTCCGGCATCTCCCATGCGATGAATGCAATCAAGATGAGAAGCCAGTTGAAGTGGAACTCATACCCCTGGTCTTGTGCTTCCCTGCAGTCTAGTTCCAACTGGTTTACCAAGTACTTTGCCCAATTCATTTGAAGTCCCTCTGCGCACTTCCCTGCGAGGTCTACTACGAATCCAGTCACTTAGGTGGGTCGGTTCTTATGAACTAGCTTTCCTGTGATCAACTGTCATGCAAGGCGCATTGCGTTGCTCTGAATAAAGGCTATCTTGTAACCTCGCGTGCCCTTCTTGACATCACCATAAGTCTCTTTAATCCTCTACGCCAATGCTCAATCTGAGGTCTTTCCAGGGTAAAAATCCTGTGGGTCTAGGCCCTGCATGCTAAGCCCTGTGATCCGATTGATCAAGGTCAGATCCACAGTGATGTGGCAGTTCAACCTTAAGTATCCTCCATGATAGAACAACAACAACAACTTTACACATGCATTCACCTCTTGATGTCTTCCAAAGTGTGGGATCTTCATCACATTGAGCAGTGTGGACTGTGCGAGGTTATGGGTCCATGACTGCAAGATAATCTTTGAATTCTTGCCTTTAGTTCTAGTCAAATTCTTGTGTGGGGCGAGCATGTTGTAAGCCTTCCTGTCACCAAGGTTAAATTCACTGAACTTCAATGATGCGAGCTTATCCTGGTCGGCGTGAACTGCGCGTATCCCTTTTGGGAGGTACGCCATGACCAAATCATAGTCAAAATCTCTGGGCACACTGTCTTGGTTGATTACGCCACTTAGAAGGGGTAGGTAGGCAGGTAGAATGCTGGGAATCAGCTTGGTATTCGTGATATCTTCTCTGTGTTTAGTGCGCTTCTCAGTGGTCTGTCGGCATGGTCTAGCTCGGGCAGTGGATGGAGAGGCTACCAGCCCTCTCATCGATGATTCTTGAACACCTGTGGATACTCCTCTTTTCGACATGACTCTCTCAGTCATTAAATCAAGCAGAACTTCAGTTACGGATTCTTCGACTGCGGTGAGCTCATTGTACATACGCGCTCAGGATAAATTATTGGGGTCAGAATGATCTTAAACACTGCATAGGAATGAACAACAAGGGAGCGATGATCACTGTATACACTTGCTAGTTTGTGGGGCTTCAAATTCTCAGTTGGAAAAAAGTGTTCTTTGGGCATGGCGCGATGAGATATATAGGCAATCTTGGCAATGGTTTTCTTTGAAATGGGTATGAGCCTCATTAATTCCTGTTATGTCCATTATGGCACAGTCCAATGGGCTGGTGGTGAGCCATCAATTCTTTTCGACCTATTCGTAGCAACAGTCGAACGAATATATTGGCCTCCAATGGCTATATTGCTTCGCCATGGAGAACTGCCCTATGTCTTTGTTCTGATATCGCGGTGAAGCTCTAGTTTTGTAAAGTTTCTTTCTGCGAGGTACCCTCTGGACCCTACTGTAACTTTTCAATCTTAGCCTTCTTCTTACTCAGCTTTCTAGCCTTCTTTCCAGTGAGCTTCGTCTCTGTGGTTCGCTTCCCGTTCTGATTCTTATTTTCCTTGGACATAGTCACTTCGCGTTGTTGAGGTTCTCTCCTAGGACTCAGGGGTAATACCTTTTCTATATCTGAGACAGATACTTCAATCTTATGTGAGTCCTCTAATGCTCTTGCAGCTTTGACATCTGGGCTTTTAGTGTTAAATAGCTTCAATATGTTCTCTTGTTCTTCAATCAACTGCGCGATCCTTCTGGTCATGAAATCTTTTAACTCTTGTTTATGCTATTCTAAAAATTTTCCTTCTTCCTTCTTTCTGGCTTGATCTCTTTCAATCCAAGGTCTTCCAAGTAACATAGTAAACGGGGCGTTGTCCTCAATAAATTTGATAATCTCAAAATCTTCTTCTGTCGAAGTTCCATTGACATCCATAAATATCTGAGTGAGCCTTCCACATAGGTTCACCAATTTTTCTCTGAATAACCCTATTCCTCTTAATGAAGGGATCATAGCAGGCCTTCTTATAGCTTCCCAAGCTCTCTCTGTCATAACATTTACCTATGTTTCCTCATCCAGAACACAGTCAATGTCAAAGTCTCCTATTCTTACCTCGATGCATTCTTTTTCTTTAAAGACTTCTGATAATCTAATATCTTGGTGGTCATTCAAGGCGTTCTTCATCTGTAGTAATATCTTCTCTGATTTTTTCTGGGGTTTTGCTATTTCTGGATCCTCCTTAAGGTTTTCTTCATTCAGATTCATTCTTTCAAGCTTAGCAATCATTCTAGGGAAATCCAACACTTCATGGTCCAAAACTTTACAAAAGAGACAACTAGGTCTCCCACCAGGCCATTCCTTAGCTAGATGGCCCAGTTTTCTAAAACTGTAACATAGGGTTAATCCTCTCTCTCTTTTAAATGATCCCCAACTTCTTTTGTACTGAGCACTAAGGTTGTGGTAGCTAACCTGCAATTTTTTTTTTCGAGGATCCTGCATCCATTTGTTAGTCCAAACATTCTTTCTATGCATAGGTATAATATATCTATCATTATTCTTATCAAATCTATTCATATCAATCTTTCTTTCATCTAATAGTGCCCTAGTTTTCAAGCTAGGATAAAATCTATCAAACACACCTAGATCCATACTTTAGAAACAAAAAAAATTCACTTATCTTACTTCTTTAGAGCACAAAGCTTCTAGATCTAAGAAATTTTAACTATTCTTACCTTTATTAGAGCACAAAGCTTACAGATATTACTTCTTTTCTACAGATCTGACCTCTTTTCCTCAGAAACTTCCACTTTTACCTTTCTTAGAGCACAAAGAGTTCATATCTTGCTTCTTTTCTTCAGATCTGTTCTTCTTTTCTTGGCACAAAGCTTCACGGGTCAAGTAAAAATTTTCGCACTAGGGAAACAGATCTACACACAGAGCTTCCACAGTTTCTAATTGAATCTTGGCACAAAGCTTCTTCTCCCTTAGTTCCCAACAATCACAGTTTTAGGTCCCGACAAAGAAACCATTTGTTGGCACAGGGGTAGACCTGGGGTTCAATGCTACAACAATGCACCAACAAAACCCTAACTACCTGCCCTTTCGGCAACACCTGCGAAGCAGGTGAAGTCTCACTTGAGGTAGAGGTAGGAATGGTTGCAAGACTCAAGTGTCTGCAACCTTAGCTAGGACATAGATATGTGATTATATCATTTACAGAGCACTTAGCATCGATCATTCATCAAAATTCAACCCTTCTTATACTTCGCAGACAGCACAGAGCATCGCAACATTCACTTAGATCTAAGGTATTTCAACACTTAGCAATAGTAAAACAAATCAGGTCCATTAGATCAGCACTAAGAATCTTCATACATGTCAGATCTAACATCCACAGACATCTAAGAAGCACAAAGCATAAGTAGATCTATCTAAATACATCAAAGCACTTAGCAAAAGCAGAGATAAGCACATTGAGTCAAAGCACAAAGCATAACACACAGATTTACATGGTTCACCTCCACCCTGGGGCTACATCCACCAACTCTTCTTCTTTATTAGCGTCCTCAATCAGTTACAACACAGAGCCACAAAAACCCTTCTTCGCATAGGACAAAAGATCTGCACAGCTCGCTAGATCCTTCTTCCTTGCACTATAGCACAAAGACTCCTATAAATTCTTACAACAACTATCACTTACCTCTGCAAGCCTTTTACAATCATGCACAAATCACTTCCAAGGTCTATTATCACTTAGCTTACATCACATACACCTCTATCTCTCTATCTCTATATCTATATCTTTCGATAGATGCCTAGATATATATTTATACAATACAAAAGTGGGCCTAAGCATGGGTAAACCCACAGGCTGACATCCCTTTCCCATTACATATTCCCCAAAACCCAAAAAGGACCCAAAGTGGGCCGAGATCCCGTGATCTCTGCTTCATCTTGCGCCCTTCCTTTAACAGGGTGTCGAAGTCTCAAAATAGGTCACATGACCAAGATTATCCCAAAACTTGGTCAAGGGCCAACACGTATCATAGTGGACTCCATAAAAAACCATTTGATACCCTACATCTCCCATCTTGACTCATCTAATAAGATGTATGATGCCCTAACAAACCTTTTCTCGGTCAGAAACATTGGACAAGTAATGAGTCTGAAGAATGAGCTATGTGACATTAAAATGAATTATGATGACATCATAACATTGTACTTTGTGAGAATCTCTCAGTTAAGAGATCAACTACAAGCTATTGAAGAGATCATTTTAGAGAAGGAACTAGTAAATATATTACTCAATGGTCTTCCCAAGACATGGGATGCATTTTCCGCAAGCACAAACACAAGGAAGGGGTATCCTACATTTGAATAACTTTGAACTTGTTGTGCACAAGAAGAATCAAGGATTAGTGCAAAAGATAAACCCCAAAAGAAATACGATGATCAAGCCTTCACAACAAGGTTCAAGAAATTCAGGAATAAAAAAAAGTTTGGATCCAGGAAGAAACCAAATCAAGAGAAAGATATGTCAAAAATACAATGCTTCAACTGTCGAAAATATGGTCACTACAAGAATCATTGCCCCGAGTTAAAGAAAAGGAAGGAAACACATGAAGCATCAGTTGCGGAAGAAAGGGAACCCTCAAAGAAGGCCAAGCAGGATAAAACAAACTTCTTCTTCTAAGACAAGGTAACAATATTCTTCATAATTCTTGTACATACCATGTTTACATAGTTTTCTATACATATCTTGCATATCTATTTTTTAGAAGATAAGATGTTCAAGTAGAAACAATACCTATGGAAGAACAACAAGATAAGGATTCCTATCATGATGACTACAAGTCACGAAATACACATGAAAAGATGAAGTACATCGACAACCCTTGGTAACAATTTATGTGGAAGTTATTAACATAAGTAACAGTTGCAAGATAATCTGAAATCATAATCAAACTTGAAGAAACCTAGAATAAGTAAAAACAAAAAGAAGTCAGCATTCAAGAGGAAATTAGAAAAAGACTTGTGACACTTTGCGGAAGGAAATAAAGATTCAGATGGAAGCGTGGAATCTCTTAGATGGAGGGAGTCGATTATATAATTCCAAAAGAAGAGAATGCATTCATGCATGAAGCAAGGATTAGGAGGGATATAATCCTAAACAATATGATCGATTGAGGATTATGTAGTATCTATTTATGTTCCCATCAATGGTAGAAACCATGAAAAGCAATACGTGTTCAATTTGACTTTAGAAAAAAATTTCTTCAAAAAGAAGCCTTAAAGTATCCCTGGTTGTCCATCCACATCCATGATCCTATGATGAAAGGAAAAAGTTGGAATCTTCAGGGAATGAAATCTATAGAAAACTCCATGGACCCAAGAGATAAAGAGAAACATGAGGAAGAATATGAATATTCCAAGAGAGAAAGAAAAGCCAGAACAACCTGTCATTATATAGAGAATAACAAGACTACCAACTTGGTTTGAACCCACTAGAAACAATCAAGCAGAAGAAATGGAAGTTGTGATGAAGAACAATGTATGAAAGACTTATGAATAGAAGCATCGCAAGATTCATAACTAGAGGTTCTCCTAGATGGAGGGAGAATATTATGATGATAACTTGTTCCAGTAGCCAGACATATCTCTACCTGAGCCATTATATCCTCTGAAATATCCATGGGTTGGAGTTTACATCAGATGAATGCAAAGACTGTTCTCTAGAGTAATTGAACAAGAAGTGTATGTAGATCAGCCTCAAGGTTTTGAGGTATACCAGAAACAGACCCTTGTATGCAAACGGAAGAAGATCTTGTATGTATTCAAACAACTTGGTGCAAAGCCTCTCATGCACAACAAAAGTGTGGTGAAAAAATTTCTATAACAGAGATATTGTATCAGAAGGGTTACTCAAAAGTCCAGGATGATGGATTTCTAATCCATGAAAAACTCTCATGATAACAGAAGAAGTGCCACTTGGATATGTTCCAGTTTGAGCCTTGCCACGATGTTTTGAGCTATCAATAAACAAAAGTGTTGAATCCAACCATGATATACTGTAATGATCAGAGCTATATGAAGCCTTAAGAGAAAACCAGTGTTCCAGACAGATCAAAGTACATTGAAATCGAGCATTACATTCTCCATGATGAAGTTCAGAAAAGAGAAGTGGTTCTCCAATATATCTCCATAGATGAGCATATAGCAAACATTTTGGTAAATCCTTTGCCCAAGATGAAAAATTTTGCATACTCAAGAAACAAGCTGGAGCTCGAGGAGATGACTTCCTTATTGAAAACAGAAGAGATGACTCCCAGGTTGGGAGGGAGCACTGATGTGTTAGTTATTTATGGACAATCATTTTTCAAGTTCGAAAAATGGTCCAGGATGAGTAGTTCCTTTCCAGTTTGGAAAGTGATTTGAGATTTCTGATAGACAGGTATTTTCTAGTTCAGAAAATTGTCCAGATCAGACGGTCATTTTCATAAAGAAAATGGTTCGATAGATTTTTGATGTACCATAGACAATGATTCCCCTAGTGGGCAGTGTGGGGAAATGGTCTAGGAAAATATTTATTCTTGACAATCACTCTCAATAGTGGTCAAGTAGAATGGTCCGCCTTGCCAGTAAGTCATTCTTTTGAAGTTCACAGTTGTGAGTAGTTTCGAAGAATAGTCCGTTTTGGATGTTGATGCAGGACAATCATTTCCTTAGGAAATGGCTTGGACAATCATTCCCTGAGGTAGACTCATTCTCTCCAAGTTGCACTTTTTCTAGTGCCGGAGGAATGGCCCAGTTAGGTGAATGGTCCAGGTTCAACAATCAGGGACATGCATTCCCTAGGGCCGACTCATTCTCTCCAGGTTTCACTTTTTATAGTGCCGGAGGAATGGCCCAGATAGGTGAATGGTCCAGGCTCAAAAATCAGGACAATTATTCTTCTATGCTTGAGAAGACTAGTCTAGATGGCTCATGGTTGATGTTTTACTTTCAAATGGCAGATGATCTTCCAAATATCACAGATGTGAGTAGAAGAATGGCCCAGATGAATTAGTTTATATCATGATATTGTTTTTATGTGTAGGTTGATATCATATGATATGATATCCATGGAGACAATATGTCTCTGGACAGTAGATGTATGCTACTATGGTGGATGTGTTCCACTGGTTGTGACTATGTGTCACTGATTAAGTAGCTATGTGCTACTTGGTGTGGTAGTGTACCACTAGATTGTAGTTGTGTACTGTTATGGATAGACATAGTTGTGTTCTATTGAATGACATTGTTCTGATTTCCATGTAGACTATCAGTAGTGTTGAAAATGATTATCGGTTAGATGGATGGTTAGTGTACTGATGGACAAACATTATCCAGACGAAAAATGGTCCAGGACATTTATTCTTCTAGGATGTATGTCTGGATTAGAAGAGTAGTCCTTGTAGCCCATGGTGTGGCTTCCAACATCTGTTGGAATAGTTATTCTTCTAGGGCATATGCCCGGATTAGAAGAATGGTTCTTATATCACTCTTTGGAGTGAGTGACTTATTTAACATCATGCCTGATTACTCAAATGAAGTATGGTTTCGAGAGATGATGTAGTTGATGTTGTTATATGACACTCATAGTGATGATGGTGCTTGTGATCTAATCATGAGATAGTCTGTTGACGCAAAACGCGCCACCCAGGACACGTCCGCTTCCACCAGGACCTTCTTCCCCGTTGGCCCGAAGAGCTAAAATGCTCCTCAAATCCCTTTTCGGGACTTTTCTGCACCCACAGGATGCTTCTTCGACGATCTCCCCTTAACTTCTCGGGAAATCGAAAATCTCCTGAATTCGAGTCCTACACTCGGGTCTTAAATCCCCGAAAACCCAATGATTACTCCCGCTATAGCCTTAAGCTCCTCTGACTATCCTTTCATATGTGACCACTATCCTCGAGACCACGCCCCTTATTCTATATCGGACTTTCCGAATTCGTGAGTTTGGGGTGCGAGGAACTCGTGCCTTTGGGATCTTCGACCCCTGATCTTCGATGCCACCTGTCCTTTGCGCTGTCGGGTAGACCCCACGCTAACCAATGGTTATGGACATCGCCCCTCACGACCTCGTAGATCTTTGACGCAATTCTCTGTGCTTCCCACACGCGAACCCTGAGTTCACGATATGCCGACGCCACTTGGCGTTCGCTCCGTTCGAAAGATTACCTGCTGACACTTGTCCTCCACTTCACCCTTACCTCCGTCAGAAAATTGCGTATCGAGATATCGCGATTCCCGTGGCCGTGAGTCTCTTGTCACTGAAAACCCCGAAACGCCGAACCCCGATGCACGTGCGGACTTTCTCCTCCACGTCACCCTTCCCCATCGCGCTATCGGGTATTGCGTGATCGCGATTTATATTGTAGCATTTCCTTTGTATGGGAAAATCCCGAATGTCGAGGCCCCGACTCTCCGGATTACGGACACGTATCCAGTCCAGGATCTACGGCTACGTTTCCTTCAGGAAATCGTAGATCGTGATTTCTTCCTATGAGAATTCTTTGACTCTGGGAACTCCGATTCTCCGATGAGTTGAGTTCCGATGAGCTCCGACTCCTTTCCTGCACATTAAGGCTTAACCTGTGTGCAACTCTTCCAAGATCCGACGGCTGTCGGGACTTTGCTAATCTCCCCTGCGAATCCTGACCGTCGACTCCCTCTCTTCGAGGATTTCTTCAGAAACGACTAAGTGCTTCTGCCGAGATTTTCTCTCCAAACTTGCGCTTGCAGCTCCTGTTCGAAACCTTCCTCGACACGAATCTCCTGCTCCCTTTTAATGATATCAAAGGGTTGTATATCTCCTGAGCTTGTTCACTCTGGCTCCTTCAGAGGAATTTATGCGCACTCCTTGCGCTCGGCGTTCAATCACTTCTTCAAGTGTTGAATCCTTCAGACTCTGCGCCCTCTCTGCAGCAGTCGTCTAACTCCGTTGCTCAGACTAACAACTGAGATCTCTAATTCTGCCTGCGCACTCTTCACATGGCTTCAACAACCCCTGCAACTTCTGTGAAAATAAGAACAAAAGTTAGACTATAGAGCCCTCATCACGCACTCCTTGCGGATGAATCCGACTGCACTCTATGCAGGAATCTCCTGGCTCATATAGAGAAACAATTGAAACTCATTCTCTTCTTTCTCAGACTTTAGTTCAAACCCTGAAATCGCATGCATAGCATATCCAAAGAAAATGCGTAACCAGAAACAAACATTCAAGAGCACATTAACTACATACACAGAGAAACAACACCAGACATGAAATTGAATCAAAGACTCTCTTCTATTAACTCAAATCTGTACATAGGTGTTCTTCACAAAGTTCTATGCTCGCTCCTCTCTTCTGAATGCTGCTCAAATTCTGAATTATTTTTACAATGTACAAAGGAGGGTGTCTATATCCGTTTTCCCTCCCGAACTCTAAACTGTCTATTCTGGAATTAAATCCTATCTACCTGCATTAACTAGATTAAATGCCTTCTTATCTACTTCAGACAAGAGCGTAAGGCTTGAGGTCTGATACAATACACAAAAGGCGCTCCTTCATAAAGGATCATTTAAGACTTGCACTACAATCCCAAAGCATTTTCAAAAGTTTGGGTTTGCTTCCCCAGCTGAACTTTCACTTGATGTGTTGGCTCGCTTGCTGAGTTGGCGATGCTCCTGCATCATACTCCTCGGCTTGAAAATTTTCATGGGATCCTATCCATGAGCTCCCACACGGTCTGTCCATGCTTTTGAATAACAACTTCTGTCTCCCATCTGGCATCTTCCACTGGGTGATTCTTCCATTTCACCAGATATTCAAAATATTGTTTCCGTATAGTCTTTTTACTGACTTTTTTGTCAAGTATCCGCTCCATCTGTGGCCTTTCTACAATCGGCATCTGCTTCTGCCACTGAATTCCTGGCTGTTCATCACTCCCAGCTCCTGTTTCCTCAACCTTATAGGGATATAAGTCTGAAACATTGAATGTCGGAGATATTCCAATGTCATCCGGCAATTCAATCTCGTAAGCATTTTCTCCCAATTTCTTCAGGACTCTGCATGGCCCAATTTTCTTCATTTTCAGCTTGTTGTATGTCCCCCTTGGGAACCTTTCCTTTCTCAGATGTGCCAGAACTAGATCCCCAACTTCGAACTAAATTTGTCTCCTATGCTGATCTGCTCTGTGTTTTTATTCCTGGTTTGAATCAACCAGTCGCTGCTTCACCTTATCGTGAAGTTCCTTCATTGCCTCTGCAAATTCTTCAGTGCTCGCGCTGCTAGTGGAAATCTGTTCTGAATCCCACAGTTCAGATACTCCTCTCGGTTGCCTGCCATATACAGTTTCAAATGGACTTTTCCCTGTACTTCTATTCACGGAATCGTTGTAAGCAAATTCTACTTGTGGCAACACATTGTCCCAGCTGCTGTGGTGCTCTGTCACCAGGCTTCTCAACAAATCTCCCAGACTCCTGTTCACAACCTATGTTTTCCCATCTGTCTGTGGATGATAAGTAGAACTAAATGCCATATTAGTTCCTAGCTTCTTCCAGAGTGTCCTCCAGAAATTCCCTATGAATTTAGTATCCCTGTCCGAAACTATACTTTTCAGCAATCCATGGAGTCGAATGATCTCCTTGAAAAACAAGTTTGCAATGTGAGTCACATCGCTGGTCTTCCGGCATGGAATAAAATGTGCCATCTTTGAAAACCTGTCCACCACTACAAAGATGGAATCAACCCCTTTCTGCGTTCTCAGCAATCCCAGTACGAAATCCATGTTGATCGCCTCCCACGGCCTCTCTGGTATGGGCAATGGCTGGTAAAGACCTGCATTCTGTTTCCGGCCCTTCGAATGTTGACAAATTTGACACCTGTCAACAAACATTTTGACCTCTATTCGCATGCCTAACCAAAAATATGATTCGCTTAGCTTTGCGAACGTTTTGTCGTGGCCAAAATGTCCTACTAAGCCTCCACTGTGTTTCTCCTTTAGCAAGTTCTCCCTCATGGAGCAATTCGGAATGCACAGTTGATTACCCCTGAACAACAATCCATTTTGGATCATGTAATCTATCCACGGGCTTCTGTCTCTGAGAACTGGATTCTCAGCAGCCTCGTATGCCTGTGCAAAATCTGCATCTCCTGCATACATGTCTTTAAGGTTTTCAAAACCCAATGTCTTGACTCGAAACTCCTGCAGCAATAAACACTTCCTGCTCAAAGCATCAGCCACTTTGTTAGCAGTCCCTGAAATGTGTTTGATTACAAACATAAAACTCTGCATATACTCTACCCATTTTGCATGTTTTTGGTTCAGCTTCTCCTGCTGAGTCACAAATTGTAATGCATGATTATCACTATACAATACAAATTCTTTTGGGATCAAGTAATGCCTCCATTTCTTCAACGCCTATATCATAGCATAAAATTCTTTATCAGACGTTGAGTACTTCACCTTTGCCTCATCCATATTCTCATTGAAATAAGAAATTGGTATGTCATCTTGACTTAAGACCGCTCCTATGGAAATGCCACTTGCATCACACTTTACCTGGAAAACTTTCTGAAAATCAGGAAACACCAACACTGGTTGCTCTGTGATCTTTCGCTTCAACAGATTGAATCTCTTCTCTGCCTCCTCAGTCCAATGAAAAGACTTATGTCTCTTCTTGACTGTGTCCATCATCGTTGTGCTAATCCCACTAAAATTTCGAATGAATTTCCTGTAAAAACTCGCCAGTCCATGAAAACTTCTCACCTTGAAAACATTTCTTGGTGATGGCCAATTTTTAATTACCTCAACTTTACTTGGATCCATCTTCAATTCATTTGCCGATATGACGAACCCCAAGTAAATGATTTCTCTCTTCATAAATGAATATTTCCTCACATTGATCAACAACTTCTCTTGCTGTAGCTTTCTCATTACTGCAGCTAAATGCTTCAGATGTTCCTCTCTTGATTTGCTGAAAATCAATATGTCATCTAAATAAACAATGACAAACTTACCTATGAATTCTTTCAGCACTTCATTCATTAGCCTCATCAATGTACTTGGTGCATTCGTCAAGCCAAATGGCATGACTAGCCATTCATATAACCCTTCGTTGGTCTTGAAGGTTGTTTTCCACTCATCGCCTTCCCTCATGAAAATTTGATGGTATCCGCTTTTCAAATCAACCTTTGAAAAATAATTTGCCCCACTCAGGCAATCCATTAGATTGTCCATTCTCGACAACGGGAACCTGTACCTGATGGTGATCTTGTTAATGGCTCTGGAATCGGAACATAGTCTCCAGCCTCCATCTTTCTTTGGACTCAGTACCATTGGGACGGCACATGGACTTAAACTTTCCCTGACCAGTCCTTTGTCTAGCAGTTCTTGCACCTGCCTTTTGACCTCCTCATTCTCCTGAGGCGTCAACCTGTACGCAGCTTTGTTTGGAAAACTAGCTCCCGGTACAAGGTCTATGTGATGACTTATGCTCCTCATTGGTGGCAATGAATGAGGTAATTCGTCCACCACAATATCAGCAAACTCCTCCAACAGTTTCTAAATTTCCTCCGGTAAATCATCCACTCTTGTGCTGGTCAAGACAATCCTTGGTTTCCTGACCACAAAGAATTGTGGATCCTCCTTCTTCTTTACTTCTTCCAGAAGTTCCTTCCCACTCATGAGAAGTATCATGTTGTTCACTTCCGGTTTCACCTCCTTATCTTTTATCAGAAGTAACATGTGTTTTCTCCCATTCTTCTCCAAAGTATACGTATTCATTTTCCCATCATGAATTATGTTCCTATCATACTGCCATGGTCTCCCTAGCAGTAAATGACATACGTCCATGGGAATAACATCACAAAGAATTTTATCATTATATCCTCCGATTTTAATGTCAACTAAGCACTGTTTAGTGACACTCACCTGATGTCCCTTTCGTAGCCATGAGACTTTATATGGATTCGGGTGATCAGTCGTTTCCAGCTCTAATTTCTCCACCATCTCGGTTGAAACAAGATTGTTGGTGATTCCACTGTCCATGATCACTTTGCATTTCCTGTCTTTGGTTTTGCATGCAGTTTTGAACAGTCTGCTCCTCTGGGCTGTGTCCTCCACCTCCTTCTCGGGTGTAACGAGAACTTTACGCATCATTAGCGACCTTCCGTCTTCTGCGTCTTCTGCTTCAGCCGCTCGCCTCTGTGCTTCGGCGATGTGAGCTTCTCCTTTATATGCCTTCCTATCTGGACAATCAACCGCTTTGTGTCCATTCTTCCCACATGTGTAACATGTGGTGATTTCTCCTCTTCCCCTACCTCGACCTCTAGTACGAGGAAAAGTGTTTGCATCAGCATAATATCCTCGCTGATCATTTTGTTGTCTTCTCTGTTTAGCATGTGGCCCTCGCTGTGAGGTTCCACCTCTTTCAACTTTACCCTGAGGTCTCTTCCAGTCATCCTTAGATTTCTATAATTTATCTTGGGCAACTGATTTACCCTTTGGCTAGCTCCTACCTCTGCCTCGTTGTCCTTGCTTATGGCTCAGCTTCTCTTCAGCCTTCAATGCCATATGGTAAGCGTTTGTTAAGCCCTAATATTGGCCCATTACCCCTTAATTGGGGCATATTATATTAGTAATTTTATTTTATTTATGTTGGCTTTAGGCCATTAGTTGTAATTATACCTCCTAGTCTCCTATATATACCAAGGAGACATTTTCATTTTGAATCATCTTGTACTTGAACA
>ML781489.1:41131-75201 GCA_009831015.1 Picea engelmannii
AAAACATTAAAAAATCTTAGAGGATTTTTGGGTTTGACAGGTTACTACCGCAAGTTTGTTCGGAACTATGGAAGAATAGCATCACCTTTAACGGCACTAACTAAGAAGGATGCATTTTCATGGACTCCAGAGGCAACTAAATCGTTTGAACAACTTAAAGAGGTGATGTGTAAAGCTCTTGTCTTGACCACTCCAGACATCACAAAAACCTTTATCGTGGAATGTGATGCATCGGGAAATGGAACTGGTGTTGTCCTAATGCAAGAAGGAAGGCCCCTGGCTTTTGAAAGTCGACCACTCAAGGGAAGAGACTTACACAAACCCATTTATGAGAAGGAAATGATGGAAATACTACATGCATTGAAGAAATGGATCCTTACCTAATAGGTAGGCACTTCAAGGTCAAAACAGATCATGATAGTCTTAAATACTTCTTGGAACAAAGACTATCTTCAAAAGAACAACAAAAATGGGTAACCAAGATATGCCTCAAGTATGCACCCAACTAACTCACCATCAATCTCGATCATACAAATTTCAATCAATTTTCCAACATCTCTGGTCCTCTAAAAGGGTTGAGATCAATCTCCAAGGGTTGAAATCAATCTCCAAGATCACTCTCCAAGGGTTGAAATCAATGAAAACCAACTATCCAAACCAATTTTCCAACAATTATGGGCTTGAAAACAATTGTAAATCAGTCGATCTTTGGATATGGGATGCAAAGAAACTCCTCATTGAGACTCTCATTATGCCTGATATTCTTTATGGATGTGAAGTCTGGGGATGTAGTATCTCTCGTGAATCTTGGAGAAAGAAAAAGGAAATACAAAAGAATTTTATAACCTATAACCTCAAAATTAAAGCAAATATGTCCTATCTCATCCTCCTCTTAGAGGCAAGCCTTTCCTCCATTGAGAGCATGGCTATGACTAGATACATAATGTATAAGAACAAGTTAAACAACATGGAAGACAAGAGGCTTCCTAAAATTGCTTCAAATTCTAATTGTAACCACCATCGACTCAAGCAAGGATGGTATAAAGATGCCCAGTCTTGGCTAAGTTATTGGGGAATCATGGAAGACACCATTTTGCAGAATAAGGATACTATTAAAAATATCAAGAAGTCAAAATTTAAGGAGAAAATGTGGTGTGATAAAGAGTTAGAGGAAAAAAGAAAATTAAGGTATTGTACGGATGTAATCAACCCTAATCTAGAAGATCAAAATTATCTCTTTGTTTTGACAAGTGTAAATAAAAAAATAAACATTGCTAAGATAAGAACAAATTCTCATGAGCTCCATAGTGAAACTGGGCTCTGGTTAATTCTAAAATGCCATGGGATGAAAGAGTGTGCCAGCTTTGTGACACTAAGAAGGTTGAAAATGAAAAGCACTTTTTCTTAGATTGTCTAGCCTATACCCATATTAGATCTCAATTTCAAAATATTTCTCACACTACCAACCTTCCTAACCTTTTAACTCAACAAAACTATGGTGATCTTGAAAAGCTTCTCTTAATGTTTTTCGAGCACAAAACAAAATTCTAATAATTGCAAGTAATAGCTTACCCTCTTAAAGTCAGATAGACCAATTCGTCACGTTAATCATCATCATCATCATCAATAATAAAAATAACACATGTATTTAATTTGGCATAGCCATCCTAATTTTATTCAATATTAAATTAATTTATTTTGTATACTTTTATATATGTATTATATAATTTATATATATATATATATAAAAACTCTTAATAATTGACATATGTTTATATTTGTTTATTAACATAAAAAAAAAAATATTCACTAATACGATAATTAATATTTATTAATAATCAATATAATTTAATAAAAACAAATATATATTAAATCATCTTTCACGCTATGACTGCTCGACCAGCAACGACCTGCGTTCCGCCCTTAACACATTTCCACCAAATTTGTCCGAAATATTGGAGTGCCCTAGATTTTTTTGGTCAGATGCTAGTTTGCTTTAAAATATCAGTGTAAAACTTACCTTCTCATTTTGCTCATTAAAAACAAGGATCTTGGGCTCCACAATTATAGGTGCAACAGCTCATGTTATTTGTTAGAATAGGAATTTGCTTTTGCATAGACTTTTTTTTTTTAATTATCCAACCTTTAGAGTGAATGGCTAACAAATCAATGATTTTTATAATATTTGATAATTTCATAATTTTAAAATACAAAATTTAATTATAATAAAAAATAAAAATAAAAATCAATGAGGTTGTGGGTTGCATAGGACTTTGAAATCATCTAAGTAGTGGTAATTGGCTTTAGAGAACTTAAACTAAAGAAATTAGGTAATAATGTAGATGTAAATTTTAAATAAAAAAATAATATATATTATTAAATATTAAAAAAATATATTAATATTTTTATAAATTAATAGTAATATATTATATTTTTTTTGGATTTGAACTTGTGATTTTTTAGGAAGAAGCATATGTTCTTAACCATTAGGCTCACTCAAATCGTATATATAAAAATTAAAAAAAAAACATTAATAATAATATTAACATAAATTTATTTTAATTAAAACATTTTTAGTATATAAAAATTCTAATTTATATATTTGTTTCTAAAGATATTATAAGCAAATTTTATTAATTAGAATATTCTTTCCACCTGGTAATTTATTCATCAATTATGTGTTCTATTATCTAATTTAGTCTTTTGTTTCGTCATTACACTAACAATTTTTAAAAGTCATTTAGAGTTGCAAATGGAACAATTTTTAAAAGTCATTTACAGTTGCAAATGGAAGAGTGCTTCATCCCCCCTCCCCCCAACACAGACACACACACAATAAAAATTAAAACATGAAGTTTAAAATATAAAGTTAATCATATAAAGACTCCATTTGATTCAATCTAAGAACCGTTTTATCTAGGTTCATGTTGTTGAATTTTATAATTTTTAGATCTAATAATTATTGCCTTATGATTTAAATGCTACTATTATCATAGAATAATTACACACCGAAAATCTCAACAAAACTTAGTGAACTTGAAGAGAGGTTGTTGTAAGTAAATATTAGATGAGATGATATATTACAATTGAGCGTCGAGTGACCTTTCATTTAATGGACATGTCTTTTCCATTACTGTTCATTAATTAATTTATTATTAATTATTAATTATTCGTTATTTTAATTTATACATTATATTATTTATATCTTATATTTATGTTGATGATTTTTTTCTCACATGCACGTCTAATTAATATAGATCACTCCATCCTGGAGTAGGCAATGTGAGAGCACCTCAAGTCTATTTACTCCTCCCCGAGAGAAAGACTATGCCTGGTCCATTCACCATTAGCTAAGCTCCATGAGTGAATGAGTCATTTCCCTTGGTATTCTCCATCAATTTGTCTTAGTTTTCTTTGATGATATTCTCATCTATAGTAAAACCTGGACAACCCATCTTGCTCATGTGGATTGAGTTCTACATCTACTCTCTCATCACCAACTCTTCCTCACACAATCTAAATTTTCTTTTGGGGCCTCATAAGTCGAGTACTTGGGTCATATTGTTGGCAAGGCAGGTGTCAAGGTGGATCCTAAGAATATCGAAGCTATGTAGGATTGGCCTCGCCCAAAGATTCTCAAAAGCTTGCATGGTTTTCTGGGGTTAATAATCTATTATCGCAAGTTTGTTAAGAATCATGGAAAGATTGTGGCACCTCTCACTGCTCTCCTTAAAAAGAATTCTTTCACTTGGACTCCCGCAGTTGATCAGGCCTTTCAAGCCTTGAAGGCAGCTATGTGCACCACCCCGGTCCTGGCCCTCCCTGATTTCACAAATACCTTTGTCCTAGATTGTGATGCTTCTGGGAGAGGAATTAGAGCAGTCCTTATGCAAGATGGTTGGCCTTTGGCCTTTACTAGAAAACAACTGTTAGAGCGACATTTGGGCCAATCAATCTATGAAAATGAAATGTTGGCTATTCTATATGCAGTAGATCTATGTCGCCCTTATCTATTGGGGCAATGCTTCCAAATTAAGACAGATCATCAAAGCCTCAAGTATTTTCTGGAGCAATGACCTTCCTCCCCAAAGCAACAAAAATGGGTGACTAAGCTCTTTGGCTATGATTTTGAGATCATTTACAACAAAGGCAAAGAAAATGTGGTTATTGACGCTCTTTAAAGAAAATATGAAGATGAAGGATCCCTTTTTTTCCTCTCCTTCATTGTACCAGATTGGTTCCAAGTTGTTCGCCAAGAATGGCTACAAGATCCCAAAATTTTTCATATGATCCAACAATTGCAATCCAATTCTCTAGTTTCCCCCAGGTACTCTTGGCACAATGATGAACTTCTCTACAAAGGTTGTTTGTGTTTAAGTAAACAATCACAACTTAAATCCACGGTGCTTTCTGAGCTTCATGCTACACCCACAGTTGGGCACTCAGGGTTTACCAAAACCTATGACCGGGTCAAACGTTCTTTTTTCTGGGATGGTATGAAACAATATGTTCACACTTTTGTGGAAGAATGTGATGTTTTTCAATGCAGCAAGGGAGAAACAATCAAAGCTCCTGGAACATTACAACCTCTTATGATTCCACCCGCTATTTGGAGGGACATCTCTATGGATTTTATTGTGGGCTTACCTAAATTGGGAAATAAGTCAGTCATCATGGTAGTCGTTGATCGTCTTTCCAAGTATGCTCATTTTCATGCTCTTCAACACCCTTTTACTGCCTCCACTGTGGCTCAACTTTTCATGGATCATGTCTTCAAGCTTCATGGCATGCCTCATTCCATTGTTTCTGATCAAGATCCCACTTTCACAAGCAATTTTTGGAAAGAATTGTTTAAGCTACATGGAACCCCATTGCATCTCAGCACAACCTACATCCCCAGACTGATGGTCAAATTGAACTTGTCAACAAGTGTTTGGAGACATATTTGAGGTTTTTTTCATTTGAAAGGAAAAATCATTAGGCTCAATGGTTACCACTAGTTGAATGGTGGTACAACACTTCTTACCATATAGCTACATGCATGACTCCTTTTGAAGAATTATATGGACAAAAGCCACTTTGAGTTCTCTCAAACATTCCAGGTGGCTCAAAGGTCCAGGTGGTTGACCAAACACTTATAGTTCGAGACACTATTCTCCGTACGCTCAAAGAAAATTTGGTCATGGCTCATAATCACAGAAAGCAACAAGCAAATCAAGTTCGCTCCGAATGTCAATTTTTTGAAGGCGACCAGGTGTTTCTTCGACTGCAACATTATAAGAAAACTTCACTTAAGGGAGACCATTTTCAGAAACTAGCACCCAAATTTTATGGTCCTTATACAGTTCTCAAGCGTGTGGGACAGGTGGCTTATCAGTTAGCTTTTCCTAGTCATTCTAAGCTCCATCATGTTTTTCATGTCTCCTTCTTAAAGAAGGTGATTGGAACTAATTCCCAAACTCAAACTAGCCTTCCCGAATTGAATGAAGAAGGCTCCATCTGGTTGCAGCCACAAGTCATTTTGGACCAGCGTGAGCGTCGTCTTCCTTAATGCACCATCAAGGAAGTGTTAGTCCAATGGAAAGATACAACTCCAACAAATGCCACCTGGGAGCCAGCTACCATTATGCAGCAATTTCCTCATCTCAAGCCTTGAGGACAAGGTTGTTTTTAAGGGGGAGGGCATGTTAGGTGTTGGAGCCGCCCCTGTTTTTCTAGCCCTTCACAAGTTTCTTTCTTAATGCTTGAAATCTATAAGCGGTTTTCATTTTTCCCTCTGAGATATCGATGACCTCTGAAGCTTGATCACGCGAGCAGCGATGACTATTCCACTCTCGAAACAAGTCCTACTTGTCATAAAATGTTTCCTCTTTCGTTCTACTTCAGGATCTCGTAGATCAGATACTATAACTCATGCAGTTCACATGTCCCGTCTCATGAAATAGCGAAGTCATTTTAGGTCTTCACTCAAAACACTAACGAGGGTAGAATTTTCCCCAACTCATGATTAAACTTTGTCGGGTTTTCGCACCTCGGCGATCGCCAAACCCAAAAATTTATTTTCATAACCCCGATAGCCGAGAACATGAGTTCCTTATTTGAGTAACTCATGTCAAGGTTAAGGGTAAAATCTAAACCGTGGTAAAAGATTCTCTCTACATTTCACCACTCGGCGTTGTCCTTTTTGAAATTTTGCCCATCTAAACCCCGACTCACGAAGTCACGATGTAGTTATAACGTGATTAATTAATTACTTAATCCGAGATTATCTTCCCCTTTAATTAAGTCATGTTATCGTGATCTTGCGGTTTCGCATCTTGGCATGTAAATCTCCCAGAAACTTATCTTCGAAGCCCTGAGTCGCGATATGGTGAATATAATAATTATAAAATTAATCAAGCCCCAAATCGCGATTACCTTTAATTAACCAAAATCAATCTTCACAGTCTCGGGTGTTAGAGACTCAAAATGTTAAAGGAAAATCCTCGATATAGCGAGTACCGAAACACTGTTAACAGTGGTAAAACCAAATTAATTAAGCTAAATCAATGAATATCCCGCTCTTTGATGTCCGCATGATTTACGAGGTAGCCTTTTCCCCCATGCGCCAACTGAGAGTTTAAAACCGCCAAAATTTATGACATTGATGAGGAAATAGGGTAAATCGATCTATAAGATCGGAATTTTATGGCAGAATTTATTTCCAAATATGATTTGACAGACTTGTTCTGAACATTACCAAGTTTTTTGAGTATATATCAGAGTCATATTTCATTATAACAAATGCATTTTCATAGCACGTAGAGCTCACCACCTCTGAGTAAACTAACTTTTGTATGTATACGCAGTTCTATCGCAGAAGAGATAAAACGCAAGTTTCAACCATGGCTCCACGAAAAGCAGCAAAAGCGAATGTTGAGGTTCCAGGACAAGGCTCAGACAATGTCTCTGATACTTCGCCCCGAAGTATCAACTCAGTCCCGAATTGGTCATATGTTTCAGATATTCTGCAAGAAGAATTGGTGGATTATTCCGACGACTTCAACGACAATGAAAGAGATGATTTAACCACCAAGTACAAAATAGTCATCCAATCCGGAATGCACAGAGTAGCAGCCAGACCGCGATTGCTTCCATATTATGAGATGGTCCTATGGGCATTGGACCATGTGGACATAACGACCAGGACTATCATGAACAAGCAAAGATTCACCATCGGGACTTTCAGGCCGGAGCATCTGCAAACCATGTATAAGTTGCCCGCGACGTCGGACCACACATATGGCGTTGAGTTCTTGGAATAATTCAAGGAGAAGGAATGCGAACAGTATGATAAAACCATGTACAGTTTGATAAAGGATTGGGTTTCAAACATCGCGAAGTTTAGAGCTGATACCCACGGCATATAGTCAATCGCTTCGTTAGAACCGCAGTACAGATATGTGGCCATGATGACATGTCGGTTATATGGGAAAGAGGACACATTGCATTTTTTCCTTGTGTGGGTGCCTCTAATGTTTCGGGTCGCCGAAGGCTGTTCCTTTAACTGGGCAAAGATGCTTTCGGATAGCTTGACCAATCAGGTCACAGAGTATCGGGAGCAGAAGGAGAATGGGAAGGCGTCGTCATTATTCATGTCCACATACATTATGGACGCAATTTGTTCTATGACACCATTTCCATTGATGAACTGGAGTTGGACTCCGGTCGAAGATGAACCCATACATGTATAGCACGCAAAATTATGGGAAAACAAAGCAGAAAATTTTGCATATGAAATTTTTAACTGGGTGATGGTGCCCTTGCACGTCACCATTTTTGGTCACCCGCCACCCCGCATCTCAGATAGCATAGTAACAAATCTAAGAAGCATTGCAGACTGGTATGTAGAAGCTGAATTTTCCTACTTCAGAGTCTTCGGGGCTTCTGTTCCCACACATGCGCTACCATTGTTCATTTCTGACAAGCTGGCTTGTCGCGAGGTTGCCCGGCAAACGGTAATTGGCGATGTGAGCAAAGAACTTAAAGGGTACTCGAAAAAGGTATGGTCGTCGTTTCCTATTCGTTTGAATTCTTATTCTTTATTAGATTTCGGGCATGCCAAAGCCGAGGCGACAGCCCTGGAAGACCTAAATTTGGTCTCCATCGAATACAAGAAGCACGATCCATAGAGGGTCATGAGAAATCATTTGGCTAATTGTGGGCTCAAGAGATTTGAGCATGAGAATTCACCCTCGGATGACATTTTCCGAGGAGCGAGGTCCTATGAAGAAATTCTAGCCCGGATTCAATCCTTGGCACCCGAGGATAGAGCTGAGGTATTGAAATTCCAGGAACACGGACGTAGCTGTCTCCCCACTGTGTTGCGAGGTGAGGGTCCAGGTAGTTCGGAGACAAAACAGAGGGATGCCGAAGGTTCTAAAGATGCAACTCCCGACCAAAGAAAACACCAAGATGAGGGGGAACAAATGAAGAATCTGGAAGCAGAGAAAAGGACTCCAGACCCGCCAAAGAAACAGAATCTGGAGACAGAGATAAAGACTCCAGAACCGCCAAAGAAACAGAATCCGAAGAGAGAGATAAAGACTCCAGAACAGCTGAAGAAGCAGAGTCTGGTCGATACTCCAGGAAAATATATGAAGCAGATCGGAGAACCCATCACATCAGTTACCCCCTTGCAGTCGACGTAGGGAAATATCAATGCAGGATGTATTTTCAACGAAGAGCTGAGGCCCATAAGAGTAGAAGAACTCCCTCCAAACGAGTTTTTCTTCGATAAAAAGAGAAAATCAGTAGTGAAATGGGAATTCTATCAAGAAGGAGAGTCGACTGCAAAGAAATATAAAGTCATAACTGATGGAAAAGACAAGAAAAATGAGCAATTCTCCACTGAGATAGTAGGGACACTAGGAGCCTATGCCTCGGTGAATCAATTTTCAGTTGGGATCCTAAAAAACCAACTTAAAAGAAAAAATCGCCTAATTAGGACCCTTGAAGCCAGACTGGCCACAGCAATAGAGAATGCTATAGACTAGGCGAGCGTGGGAATAGAGCAGGACAGATTGGCCAATAAAAATGAAATAGAGATGCTCAAAACTAAGCTTGAGAAAGCACAGCTGGTGGTCCGGGATGGTCGGATGCAAGCAAGCCAACAAAGGGATTTGATCGAACAGCTACGGGCCAGGGTGGAGATCGCTGAGAGCAGAATGATAAACATCGGGATGTTCAAATCCCATGCGATCGAGATTCGGAGTAGAGTCTCTGTGGCGCAGCAAAATTTGCTGGCCAAGGTAGAAGCGATTCGGGACAACTATCTGTTGGTAAATCAAGTTTTCGAGAACCTATCTGCCAGAGAAAGGGATGTCGGAGCGGCTCGGGTCGCCTTCCAGGAGGCGGTGATAGCCACGAACAATAGGGTTTCGACAAGTACTCCCAGGGTCACCATTTCAGAGAAAACCCGAGGAAACATTATGTTAAAGGAATGGGAACATAACATCACCGAAGGCAAGTAGCAAGCCCAAAAGATAACCAACTCCTTGGAGGAGGCCTTTAATTCTATAGACGGTGAGATGTTGGGAATTGACAGTGGGTGCGATGTCGAGACGCTAATGCAAATGAATGTGGAAAAGATCTCGCTTGATCTGAAGGATAAAGAAGAAAGATATTTGGCCAATATCTCTCAGAGGAGTATGGTGAACATAGTCCAAGTGGATAAATGCATGATCAAACCCAGCGTGCAATTATGCGCCATCAACATCATCGACGGACAGATGGAGGACAGGCTGCAACAGTTAGCACAAGAATGTTACTTCTTTGAAGCCAGCTGTCAAGCAGAACCATCGCGGCTAATATCTCAGTTGGTGGAAAGATGTATCGCTTGTACCGAGCTCGCGCAATGACAAACATCTGGAACCAAATGAGGACAGAGTAGGAGAAATGGAGCGATTGTACTCCTCCCTGTCATAACTGAAATTTCGTGACTATTGAGATTCTACCCTATTTGTAAAATTGTATAAATATATCACAGAAAGAAATAAACAAGGCTGGACCTTTTTGTGTCGTTTGTAACAGAGTTTTTTACATTTGAGAGTTAATACAAGCAGATCTGAAGATTCTCAATTCCGTCACGACTGTGTTACAAGTTTTCTTCCTTGTATCTCATATTTCATTTCATTTCATATTATTAACTAATGTGCTTCGTTATAATTTAGTACGACCACTACTATAGCAAATGAATTTTGGTTTTCTGCATTTGTTTACTGTTTTTCCTCTGTACCAGCTATCAGCGGGTATAAGACCAGTCTGCATTTTAAGGATTCTACACACATTCCCTGCTATATCGGTTAATTCCTTACATTTTTTCCTCTCTTGTTTATGTGTGATACTCTCCCTTCATATGAGTCTTACACCATAGACAGTCAAGTGTTTTTTCTCCCATCTCACACCTTTATTAAAATGTAATACAGTTACGGGAACGAGCCTTTGATTTGCATCCATATTTTATTTCTGAAACCGTAAATTCTCTTTTATACGACCAAATTGAGACAGCACTTAATCCCTCTCTGAAGTTTTTTCCACCTTTATTGTTCCTCCATGGCTGTCCCTGTACCAACATAGCCTAACATTGAACCCGGACTATCGAACCAAATGCACGTTGCCTTAAACCTCTTTGACACAATTCTTAATATGGCAACTAACCGGGCCGAACTTGAACGATCATGGGCAGCCATTGAACAAGACATAACTATCCAGGAACAGTTGGAAGCCAGACAATGCCAACGAAGAAATCTTCCTTAGTTTCCTTTGCCGAAGGTTGACGTTTCTCCCTTCTCCACCTTTTACCCACTTTTGGATGCCTTGACACTGTACTTCTAAGCCTTAAGTATAGACTCAGGAACAACATCTTTCTGGCACCGTTGCCGGGGAACGAATTTACAAAATCTTTTTCCCTGGGAAAACGACATTTGTTTTTAGTTGAAAGTGTTACCCTTTGAGAGTGAACAAAGAGTACACACCTTTTAAGGCTTTCTAAATCTTTCACTTGGCGACTCCACAAATAATAAACTGGCATCCAGTCAAAGGAATACCAGACAAAACCCGGATGGTAAGCAGATTACTCCCGTTACCGATCCCGAAAATATTTTAAAAGCGAGAGGCTCTCTCAAGCCAACCGCTGCAGTTTACAAGCTTAAAACCCCACCACTGAAGACGAAAAGTTCTTCCGAACCCTCAATTTCTCTCAGTCCTCTCTTTGATACTAAAGTTTCAATGCCAAATTGCTCTGAAATTAGGAGTGATATTCATCTGACAGTCCCTTTAGCACACAAAGGAAAGGACCCTATTGAAAGTTCGTCGGCTTTTGACATACCATATTTTCTTCAGTTGAATTTCCTGAATTCGCCGAATTTTGAAGAGTGTGTGACACACTCGGTTTCCACACCTGTCGGTTCTCCTGATTTCATCTCTTGCAAATCCAAGGAACCGAGTCCTCGCATTCCTTATCTTTCCTCATCAGATTTCCCTCTTCGCGAAGAAAACAAAGAGTCACTTTTGATTTTCCAAAACCCCCTTTATAACTTTCCACAAATAACAATGGCAGCTGTCGGAGGAGGAGGTGGAGGGTTTGTAGGAGGAGGTGGAGAGTTTATTGGAGGAGGAGGGGGAGGAACCCCTCTAGAAGGAGATGGACGCCAAGGGCCTGCCCCCCCTCCCAGAGTTTTTGCGAAAGTTGCAGCCAGATATGCTCCCTTAGTATTGCCCATCCCTCCACATGACCTTCCTGAAAATTACATAAAAAATATACCAAAGTTCACCGAGGAAGTGGAACTAACCACGGTAGAACATATTAATTTCTTCGAGCAATTCACTGACATTCTAGGTATCGAGCATGAGGACATATATTCGAGACTCCTTGTCCAAACCTTCGAAGGTCAGGTTAGAACTTGGTTTCAGAGCCTACCCACAGCTTCTATCTTGTCTTATGATGCTTTGGAAGATGCTTTCCTCAGACAATGGGGTGAGAGAAAAGACCATCTTAATTATTTAACCGAATTTGGGTCTTTAAGGAAAAAGAACTCAAAAATAGTCATGGAATTTATTCAGAGATTCAACAAACTGTACAATAAAATCCCAGCCGAGGTTAAACCGTCCCAACCTGCGGCCAAAGTAACTTTCGTCGGAGCTTTTGAACCGGATTTCGCACTCCTTTTGCGAGAGAGAAGGGGAGCCACCTTAAACCGAATGCAGGACGATGCGGTAGAAATAGAGTCTAATATGATGGCCTCGGGTAAGCTTAAATATAAATTAGAAACTGGAAACCGAGAGACCAAACGCTTTAGAGAACAAGCAGGTCCTTCAGAGTCTAATAGATCCGCAGATGATAGGGTGGACGATATGGCCAGAGTGATTGAAGAACTAGAAAATAAAATATCTAGAATGGAACTCGAATAGGCTAAAGCTGACTCTTTCCCAAAAAAGGATTTCAAGAGGAATCCCAACCCCCAAGAACCAACAAAGACAAATAAAAAATGAAGATAAAAAAATACAAGCTCCTTTAAAGAACGAAAATTTCATAGGAGCGAATGATTTTCAAGACTTCGGAGATTCAGATAATGATGTCACAAACTTCAGTGATGACTGCACTCAACCATATCTAACTCGTGAAGACTATGAAAAATCCCTAAACACGCAACAACCGGCAAATAAGGGTGAAGAAGGTGATCACACTAATCTCTGTGAATCTCAACCAGAAACTGAGATGATAATGGTTGAGTTTCAACCAAAGTACAACTTAAGATCTAAGAGTAAGCCCACCTCAACTGCTCAACCCAAGAAAATCCTTCAAAGAGGTCAGACTTATGAGCCTCCTTCGGAAGATACCTTATTACCCAACAACAAAACGAAAACGGTAAGCACACAAGAGTCCGAAGTGGAAAAAGTTGAAACTCAAGCACAAGGAACTGAACCAGTAAATAAAGTTACGTCTTCAACCAGGACCATGAGTGATAAAGCGGTCCAAAAAAATAAGTCGGAAAGGAAGGATTCATAAGTCTCAACCAAAGAAATAGACAAGGTGAGCGGAACTTTCAATTTTGAATATGAGATAAATAAAATTAAGATACCAATCCCTTTGGTAGAATTAGCAAAAAACCCCGTTTATCGGAAGCAAATTACCAAAGCGATGGGTGTCTCTGAGCTAGAAAGCTAGTCTGATGTTTTAAACCTGGAAGATGATAAACCTAACATCACCTTTGGTCCCCATTTTGAAGGAACCAAAGACACCATATCTCCCTTTTATATCACTCTGAATGTGTATGATCAATTGCTACACAATTGTATGTTAGACTCTGGAGCCTCCCATAACGTTATGCCCAAGATTATTATGGACAAGTTGGGTCTCCAAATCACCAGACCTTATGGAGATATGTACTCTTTTGACTCAAGAAGGGTTAACTGTATGGGGATGATAAAAGATCTGGTAGTTACCCTAGCGCAGGTCCCTATAAAGAGTATCTTGATCGATGTGGTTATCGCAGATATTCCCCCTAAGTATGGCTTTCTGTTATCTAGGTCATGGTGAGCCAAGTTGGGGGGTTCTCTTCAGTTGGAAATGGCGTATGCCACAATCCCTGTGTTCGGTGGTCAGTTCACTCGGTTGTACAGAGAAATAAGATTAGCATATACAGTCAGTGACCCTCAAAACCCAAACAATTTCCCTATTTACATTGCGGACCAAGATCTGGGAAATTGTATCCTATCTTTTGATGATGGTTTAGACAGTTGTCCGGAAGAAAACGATATAGAGCGAGAAGAATCATATTACATGACAGAATATTTGTGTAACACTGGTGTCTGGAAAATGTACTTTGACGGAGCTTCATCTTCTAAGGGGGTGGGCGTAGGAGTGCTTTTAGTGGCTCCCGAAGGTAAGTTTGTTGTTCCTTTTTCCTATCGACTGCAGTGGGACATAGATTACACTAACAATGTATGTGAATATGAAGCATTGATCTTAGGATTAGAAGCTGCCAGAAAGCTAAATATAAGTAACTTGGAGGTATATGGTGATGCAGAGTTAATAGTCAAACAAATAAACTGACAGTACCTAACCAAGCATCCCAGACTAAGAACATATAGAAATTGTGCTTGGGACCTCATGGAAAACTTTTTCTCATCTGTAAATGTCCATTTTATCCCTCGCGCAGAGAATCTACATCCTGATGCATTGGCAAAGGTAGCTTCGACCTTCTCTCCTCCCATGACTTTCAAATTGAAATATCACATTGAAATCAGATACAAACCCTCTATACCAAACAATATCCGACACTGGAAGGTCTTTGAAGATGACGAACAAATTAAGAATTTCCTTACAGCAGTGGGTGAATTCTCTGAAACTCATGCTGACCAAGAAAATTGAAGTGACTCGATGTGGATCATGCAAGAAGGGGAAGACCCTGGAACCTTCTAAGAAAAAATTGTGGATCATCGTATGATGGTCCTTAAAAACAATCAGATTCCGAAAGGATTGATTCCTTTGGAAAGAATTTTTGATCAGAACGATGTACCTGTAAAATCCACTTTGCAGCCCTAACTAGAAGAAGTGAAGGACTATGATATAGGAACTGAAAAAGAACCCAGGGTGGTAAAAATATCCAAGTTCCTCCCTCCCGAAGTGAAAGATAAGTATAAAAACCTACTCAGACAATATAAGGATGTTTTTGCCTGGTCCTATGATGAGTTGAGAACGTATGATACTTCCATAATTGATCACAAGATACCTTTGAAGCCTGGGGTCAAACCGTTTAGGCAAAAGCTTAGGCAAATTAACCCCATTTTGTTACCTGTGATCAAAAAAGAAGTTAAAAAACTTTTAGACGCGAAAATAATCGTACCTCTGAGATACTCGGATTGGGTAGCAAACCTAGTCCCGGTCAGGAAAAAGGGTGGGGAAATCAGACTGTGTGTGGATTTCCAAAACTTAAATAAGTCGTCTCTCAAGGACAATTATCCGCTGCCCAAAATGGATCATGTGTTAGAAAAGGTGGTTGGAGCTAACCGAATGTCTATGATAGATGAGTTCTCTAGTTATAATCAAATTGCTATGAATGAACAAGACAGGGAAAAAACTGCTTTCACCACACCATGGGGTACGTTCATGTATGACAAAATGCATTTTGGTTTGATGAATGCAAGGGCTACTTTCCAGCGAGCTATGGACATTGCTTTCGTGGGAGAAAGGGACAAGTTCGTAGTCATTTATCTCGATGATTTGACGGTTTTCTCTAAAACTAATGAGGAACACTTGATGCATCTCAAACAGACATTCGAAAAGTGTCGCAGGTTTGGTCTATCTTTCAACCCAAAGAAATCACATTTCACTATGCGGGAAGGTAAGCTTTTGGGCCATATCGTATCTAGGGATGGAATCAGGATTGATCCTAAGAGGATTGAAGAAATAGATACTATAAATATTCCCAGAAATATAAAAGAGATTCAATCTTTCTTAGGAAGAATAAATTTTTTACAAAGGTTTATCCCCAATTTCGCTGAGATTGTCAAATTGATCACAGGAATGTTGAAGAAGGACAGCAGAGTAAATTGGACAACCGAGGCCAGAGCATCGTTCGCGCATATTAAGAGAGTCATAAGCGAAGCACCTGTGTTAGCAAGTCCAGATTATCTTAAATATTTTCTTATTTTCTCATTTGCCTCTGAACATACTATCGTCGCAGTGCTCCTACAAAAGAATGAAGAAGGATTCGAACAACCGATAACGTTTTTTAGCAAAAGCCTTAGAGACGCAGAACTGAAGTATGACATAATAGAAAAACAAGCGTACGCAATGGTAAAAGCATTAAAGGAATTTAGAACCTATGTGCTACATTCAAAAATAATCGCGTACGTGCCTACCAGTTATGTGAAAAATATATTGGTACAGCTAGATAGTGACGGAAAAAGAGGGCGATGGCTCGCTAAAATCCAAGAATTCGATCTGGAAGTTAAACCGACCAAATTGATAAAAGGGCAAGGCCTGGCCAAATTCTTAGCTGAGTCAAATTTCAGAGCCCTTGATATCAATTGCCTACAGGAAGGCGACGAAGACACAGACCTAAACGAGCTGGATGAAGAAACAAGTCGAACCCAGATCGAAGAAAAGTTCTTATCATCGGGCTGGTACAGAGACATAGTGTCATACTTGCTAACCCTAAAATGCCCAAATGAACTATCACCATCTAAATGAAGAACTTTAAAAATCCATGCAGTCAAATATTGTATCCCCGAAAGTCAACTATATTGGAAAGATCCACTCGGTTTCCTGTTAGTTTGTTTAGTCGAATCGGAAACTCAGCGAGTTATAGACGAATTTCATGAGGGAGTCTGTGGGGGGCATCACGCATGGAGAGCTACGGCTTACAAGATCTTGAGGGTTGGGTACTACTGGCCCAAACTCTTTTCGGACATCAATGCCAAAGTGCGTGCCTACAACCCTTGTCAACTATTCGCAGGAAAACAGAAGCTCTCGGCACTGCCTCTAGTCCCAGTCAAATTTGAAGCCCCATTTTAGCAATGGGGTCTAGATTTCATAGGCGAGATTAATCCCCATTCCAGTGCTCAACATAAGTGGATCTTAACAGCTACAGATTATTTTACTAAGTGGGTGGAAGCCATTCCAACCAAAAGGGCAACAGACTCGATGGTGATCGATTTCTTGGAAAATAATATTTTGTCCAGATTCAGTTGTCCCCGAAAGATAGTTACTGACAACGCCCAGGCCTTTAAATCTATGGCTATGATCAGCTTCTGTCAGAGGTATAATATCGTCCTTGGCCATTCCATAGCATATTACCCCCAGGGGAATGTGTTGGCCAAGTCATCTAACAAGAGCCTGGTAAATATAATCAAGAAGGTATTGGATGAAAATAAGAGATCTTGGCATGTACACTTGAAATACGCATTGTGGGCAAACTACATAAGCACTAAAAGGTCTATCAGCGTTTCACCTTTTCAAATGGTCTATGGGAAAAACGTTGTTCTACCTATAAACCTAGCGCGACCAATGATGAAGTTATGGCAGGATCAAAACGAAGAACCCAATCATGTAACCAGGAGAATTAATCAGTTGATTGAGGTTCAACAGCATGGAGTTGAAGTTGATGAAAAGATGCAGAAGTACTAAGATGATATGAAAGCATTGTTCGACCGCAAGGCAAAGGACAGGGAATTCCTCCTAGGTGATTTAGTTCTAAGATGGGATGTGAGAAAGGAAGAAGCTGCAAAGCATAGTAAATTCGACCACCTCTGGTATGGACCATTCAGGGTCTCGGCTCCAGAAGGAAAAAATTATTTCCTACTGGAAAATCTAGACAGAGAAGTCCTCAGCGCCCCTGTCAACAGGCGGTATCTAAAGCATTACATGATGTAACAGTCGCCAGATTCAAAAATAATAATAATAATAATAATAATAATAATAAATAAATAAATTTTTTGTGTACATATATGCATTTTCATTTAAACATTGCTTTTTGATTTTCTGTTTTTTCATTCATAAACTTTCGACACATTTCGGATAAGATTTGTATTTGTCTTTTACAGGATTCCAGCTGCATACGAAACAAGCAGGAGGAGTAAACTGAAAGTCAGTGTCAGAAATAAATCGGCACAAACAGGTGATACCTAAAGTAATTTCATATTGCGCAAAGAAAGTAAAATGAAAAGGTAAGGATGAGATTTCTCAAAAGACATGTTATAAAGGACTGTTCAAAATAAAACCGAGGTAACACCATTCAAATTGCAATAACAGTTGAACTGATAGTTAACAGAGTTGTTTCTTGGTGTGATAATCTCTGAAAAAATTAAGACAGTTTAAGATTCTCCCAATCTAAAAACAGTCAGTCAAAGTAAATTATCACCAAAAATACCTACAAGAGTTAGTCTTGAGTTATTTGACCTCTGTATCTTCAGTTAGTAAATCGCTACTTGGCATCCTTTCCATCTTCGGGTTCAACTTCTGACTTTTAACAAGTCACCATCTTTCCTTTCCATATACGAAGGGATAAAGTTTTTCGTTTCAACCTTGTGAGTTTCAAAACAGATTGTGGAAAGAAAGTGGGTCTTCACAACTACTCGATCCCCTGCTGAGTGAAGAAACGTTTAGAGTGATCCTGACTTTCCTAGGTTTTTCAACGGCATCGGAGGATTGAAGCTTGCTCAAATGGAATGTCCTTAAAAAGTTATTTTCCTTTTCCTCCCTAAGAACGAAGATGTTGTGAAGGTCAAGGGAAGGTTGGTACCGAGTAATCAAAGTAAGTTGACAGACCTATAATGCAAAATATTACACAGATATCAGCCCTGATACAAACTGATTGCCCCCATCTTCGCGCTCTAAAAAGTAAATTATAAGACAGGTGGTGAAAGGAAATTTAGAAATGATTGCCCCCACCTAGTCCAAGATATGATGAAAGGAAATTCAGAAATGATTGCCCTCGTCTCAGCATTTAAATGCATAAATATATTCCGAAGTGGTGAAAGGAAATTCAGTAAAAAGGGGCTAGATAACTTCACCAGGGTACTGAACAGGCTCGCTGGCAGTGAAGCAATGTCTAAGATATCTGTAAGGCTGTTATACATGAATATCACTCTACTCGGGTAACCAATGCTTTTTAAAACTCGATCCACATCCCAAATTCAAACGGGACTCCCCAATTAAAAACACATAATCTTGTTCTTTTAGTGCAAGCTGATAACCACAAGATCTGTTGGGTCTCCTAGGACTGTTTCGATTGTCTTAAAACACACCTGAATTTAGTAGCGGGAAAGGGAAAATTGTGAAAGGGACTACAGCTATGTTTAAAAAGAATATATGTTTTTGTAAAATCCTTTTCGAGGTAAAGAACGAAGTCTTTTTCCCCTTTTCATACCCTCTCCTCGGGAACCTTTTCACTTGATTGAGTTTTTGACTCCATTTACCCAATATTAGCACGTGGTCTATTGTTCTTCCCGCCTCACAGGAAGTCAGGATCACTAGTTGGAGACTATGTTGGAGCCGCCCCTATTTTTCTAGCCCTTCACAAGTTTCTTTCTTAATGCTTGAAATCTATAAGCGGTTTTCATTTTTCCCTCTGAGATATCGATGACCTCTGAATCTTGATCATGCGAGCAGCGATGATTATTCCACTCTCGAAACAAGTCCTACTTGTCGTAAAATGTTTCCTCTTTCGTTCTACTTCGGGATCTCGTAGATCGGATACTATAACTCATGCAGTTCACACGTCCCGAGTCACGAAACAGCGAAGTCATTTTAGGTCTTCACTCAAAACACTAACGAGGGTAGAGTTTTCCCCAACTCATGATTAAACGTCATCGGGTTTTCGCGCCTCAGTGATCCCCAAACCCAAAAATTTATTTTCATAACCCCGATAGCCGAGAACACGAGTTCCTTATTTGAGTAACTCATGTCAAGGTTAAGGGTAAAAGCTAAACCATGGTAAAAGATTCTCTTGGCATTTCACCACATGGCATTGTCCTTTTTGAAAGTTTGACCGTCTAAACCCCGACTCGTGAAGTCACGATGCAATTATAACGTGATTAATTAATTACATAATCCAAGATTATCTTCCCTTTTAATTAAGTCATGTTATCGCGATCTCGCGGTTTCACAGCTCGGCATGTAAATCTCCCAGAAACTCATCTTCGAAGCCCCTAGTCGCGATATGCTGAATATAATAATTATAAAATTAATCAAGCCCCAAATCGCGATTACCTTTAATTAACCAAAATCAATCTTCGTAGTCTCGGGTGTTAGAGACTCAAAATGTTAAAGGAAAATCCCCGAAATAGTGAGTACCGAAACACTGTTAACAGTGGTAAAACCAAATTAATTAAGCTAAATCAATGAATATCCCACTCTTTGATGTCTGCACGATTTACGACATAGCCTTTTCCCCCATGTGCCAACTGAGAGTTTAAAACTGCCAAAATTTATGACATTGATGAGGAAATAGGGTAAATCGATCTATAAGAACAAATTTTTATGGTAGAATTTATTTCCAAATATGATTTGACAGACTTGTTCTAAAAGGTACCAAGTTTTTTGAGTATATATCAGAGTCATATTTCATTATAACAAATGCATTTTCATAGCACGTAGAGCTCACCACCTCTGAGTAAACTGACTTCTGTATGTATACGCAGTTCTAACACAGAAGAGCTAAAATGCAAGTTTCAGCCATGGCTCCGCGAAAAGCAGCAAAAGCGAATGTTGAGGTTTCAGGACAAGGCTCAAACAATGTCTCTGATACTTCACCCCGAAGTATCAACTCGGTCCCAAATTGGTCATATGTTTCAGATATTCTGCAAGCAGAAATGGCAGATTATTCCGACGACTCCGACGACAATGAAAGAGATGATTTAACCACCAAGTACAAAATAGTCGTCCAATCCGGAATGCACAGAGTAGCAGCCAGACCGCGGTTCCTTCCATATTATGAGATGGTCTGATGGGCATTGGACCATGTGGACATACCGACCAGGACTATCATGAACGAGAAAAGAGTCACCATCGGGACTTTAAGGCTGGAGCATCTGCAAACCATGTATAAGCTGTCCACGACGTTCGACCACACATATGGTGCTGAGTTCTTGGAAGAATTCAAGGAGAAGGAATGCGAACAGTATGATAAAACCATGTCCAGTTTGATAAAGGATTGGGTTTCAAACACCGCGAAGTTCAGAGCTGATACCCATGACATATATTCAATCGCTTCGTTAGAACCGCAGTACAGATATGTGGCCATGATGACATGTCGGTTATATGGGAAAGAGGACACATCACATTTTTTCCTTGCATGGGTGCCTCTAATGTTTTGGGTCACCGAAGGCTATTCCTTTAACTGGGCAAAGATGCTTTCGGATAGCTTGAACAATCAGGTCACAGAGTATCGAGAGCAGAAGGAAAATGGGAAGGCGTCGTCATTCTTCATGTCTGTGTACATTATGGATGCAATTTGTTCTATGACACCATTTTCATTGATGAACAGGAGTTGGACTCCGGCCGAAGATGAACCTATACATGTATATCATGCAAAATTATGGGAAAACGAAGCAGGAAATTTTGCGTATGAAATTTTTAACTGGGTGATGGTACCCTTGCACGTCACCATTTTTGATCACCTGCCACCCCAGATCTCGAATAGCATAGTAAAAAATCTGAGCAGCATCGCGGACTGGTATGTAGAAGCTGAATTTTCCTACTTCAGAGTCTTCGGGGCTTCTGTTCCCCCACATGCGCTGCCATTGTTCATTCTCAACAAGCTGGCTTGTCGCGAGGTTGCCTGGCAAATGGTAATTGGCGGTGTGAGAAAAGAACTTAAAGGGTACTCGAAAAAGGTATGGTCGTCATTTCCTATTCGTTTGAATTCTTATTCTTTATTAGATTTCGGGCATGCCAAAGACGAGGTGGCAACCCTGGAAGACCTAAATTTGGTCTCCATCGAATACAAGAAGCACGATCCACAGAGGGTCGTAAGCAATCATTTGGCTAATTGCGGGCTCAAGAGATTTGAGCATGAGAATTCACCCTCGGATGACATTTTTCGAGGAGCGAGGTCCTATGAAGAAATTCTAGCCTGGATTCAATCCTTGGCACCCGAGGATAGAGCTGAGGTATTGAAATTCCAGGAACACCGACGTAGTTGTCTCCTCGTTGTGTTGTGAGGTGAGGGTCTAGGTAGTTCGGAGACAAAACATAGGGATGTTGAAGGTTCTAAAGATGCAACTCCCGACCAAATAAAACACCAAGACGAGGGGGAACAAACAAAGAATCCGGAAGCAGAGAAAAGGACTCCAGACCTGCCAAAGAAATAGAATCTGGAGACAGAGATAAAGACTCCATAACCACCAAAGAAACAGAATCTGGAGACAAGATAAAGACTCCAGAACAGTCGAAGAAGCAAAGTCCGGTCGATACTCCAGGAAAATCTACGAAGCGGATCGGAGAACCCATCACATCAGTTACCCCCTTGCAGTCGACGTAGGGAAATATCGATGCAGGATGGATTTTCAAAGAAGAGCTGAGGCCCATAAGAGTAGAAGAAGTCTCTCCGAATGAGTTTTTCTTCAATAAAAAGAGAAAAGCAGTAGTGAAAAGGGAATTCTATCAAGGAGAGTCGACTGCAAAGAAATATAAAGTCATAATTGATGGAAAAGACAAGAAAAATGAGCAATTCGCCACTGAGATAGCAGGGACACTAGGAGCCTATGCCTCGGCGAATCAATTTTCAGTTGGGCTCCTAAAAAACCAACTTAAAATAAAAAATCGCCTAATTAGGACCCTTGAAGCTAGACTGGCCATAGCAACAGAGAATGTTAAAGATCAGGCGAGCGTGGGAATAGAGTAGGCCAGATTGGCTGATAAAAATGAAATAGAGATGCTCAAAACTAAGCTTGAGCAAGCACAGCTGGTGGTTCGGGATGGTCGGATGCAAGAAAGCCAACAAAGGGATTTGATCGAACAGCTGCGGGCCAGGGTGGAGATCGCCGAGAGCAGAATGATAAACATCCGGATGTTCAAATCCCAGGTGATCAAGATTCAGAGCAGAGTCTCCGCGGTGCAACGAAATTTGCTCGCCAAGGTAGAAGCGATCAGGGACAACTGTCTGTTGGTAAATCAGGTTTTCAAGAACTTATCTGCCAGAGAAAGGGATGCTGGAGCGACTCGGGTCACCTTCCAGGAGGCGGTGATAGCCACGAACAATAGGGTTTCGGCAGGCACTCCCAGGCTCACCATTTCAGAGCAAACCAGAGGAAACATTATGTTAAAGGAATGGGAGCATAACATCGCCGAAGGCAAGAAGCAAGCCCAAAAGATAACCAACTCCTTGGAGGAGGCCTTTAATTCTATAGACGACGAGTTGCTGGGCATTGACAGTGGGTGCGATACCGAGACGCTAATGCAAATGAATGTGGAAAAGATCTCGCTTGATCTGAAGGATAAAGAAGAAAGAGATTTGGCCGATATCTCTCAGAGGACTATGGTGGACATAGTCCAAGTGGATAAATGCATGATCAAACCCAACGCGCAATTATGCACCATTGACATCATCGAAGGAAAGATGGAGGAAAGGCTGCAGGAGTTAGCCCGAGAATGTTACTTCTTCAAAGCCAGCTGTCAAGTAGAACCATCGCGGCTAATATCTCAGCTGGTAGAAAGATGTATCGCTTGTACCAAGCTCGCGCAACGACAAACATCTGGCACCAAATGAGGACAGAGTCGGAGAAATGGAGTGATTGCACTCCTCCCTGTCATAGCCGAAATTTCGTGACTATTGAGATTCTACCCTATTTGTAAAATTGTATAAATATATTACAGAAAGAAATAAACAAAGCTGGACCTTTTTGTGTCGTTTGTAACAGAGTTTTTTACATTTGAGAGTTAATACAAGCAGATCTGAAGATTCTCAATTCCGTCACGACTGTGTTACAAGTTTGCTTCCTTGTATCTCATATTTCATTTCATTTCATATTCTTAACTGATGTGCTTCGTTATAATTTAGTACGACCACTACTATAGCGAATGAATTTTGGTTTTCTGCATTTGTTTACTATTTTTCCTCTGTACCAGCTATTAGCGGGTATAAGACCAGTCTGCATTTTCAGGATTCTACACACATTCCCTACTATATCGGTTAATTCCTTACATTTTTTCCTCTCCTGTTTATGTGTGATACTCTCCCTTCATAGGAGTCTTACACCATAGACAGTCAAGTGTTTTTTCTCCCATCTCACACCTTTATTAAAATGTAATACAGTTACGAGAACGAGCCTTTGATTTGCATCCATATTTTATTTCTGAAACCATAAATTCTCTTTTATACGACCAAATTGAGACAACACTTAATCCCTCTCTGAAGTTTTTTCCACCTTTATTGTTCCTCCATGATTGTCCCTGTACCAACACAGCCTAACATCGAACCCGGACTATTGAACCAAACGCACATTGCCTTAAACCTCTTTGACACAATTCTTAAGACGGCAACTAACCGGGTCGAACTTGAATGATCATGGGTAGCCATTGAACAAGACATAACTATCCAGGAACAGTTGGAATCCAGACAACGCCAACGAAGAAATCTTCCTTAGTTTGCTTTGTCGAAGTTTGACGTTTCTCCCTTCTCCACCTTTTATCCACTTTTGGATGCCTTGACAATGTACTTCTAAGTCTTAAGTACAGACTCAGGAACAACATTAGGGACCTAACCTCCCTAACCCCTCACATAGCTACAATAATATATTTCCATGTAATAAAGGGCAATATTAATAAGGCCTAGCAATAAGGAAGAATAAGTCAAATGTAAGAAGACCTAATAGAAGCTTCCACTTCTAGAAGGATCTTCCTTGATATTGTTCTTTTAGATAGATAGATTTAGTATAAATAGGAGTAGAGGGTATGAGAAGTTTTTTCTTGAGAATTATTGTAATAGAGTGTTGCTCTGCTAGAGGTTTCCCCCTCGAAGAGGCAAGTGAACATTGTTTCATATCAATAAAGGTATTATTTGGTGTTGTGGTTTCATCTATTGTGTTGTTCCGTTGTTATTCTCTGCAATATTTATGTTTCATGCTATTATAATAGATCTGGTGTTTTACACGTTGAGAGTATTGCATTTTGGGTGCATAACAATTCTAAGATTCAGAAGAATATGTGTTACTACACATTCATACCCCCAAAGAGGGGGAAAGAAAACACCGAAGTGAATCGGGGTGGTTATGTTTTTCAAAGATTAGGGGATTTTGTTTTTGGTTGGAAAATGAATACTTCAAAAGGTATTCTAGAAAGGGTAAATGCAAGTGGACATATGATGGGAGGATGTGATGTTAGAGGTTGTGAAATACTTGTTCATCATTAAATCAACCTCAGTTGGTGTTTCTAATCTCCCAAAGACTATTGGAATATAAGGAAATGAAAGGTTTGTATCAGGGCATTTTCGTTGGTCATTGGTACAATTCAATTAGAGATTGAAAACCACTAGTTCAAATGAGATCCATAGTCCAAAGTGCAAGAGAGATTCATCATCTCAACAATTTGCACATCTCCTCATGGTCATCATTATTTGAGATTCTAATAGAAAAGGGTCTAACACTTGTCTGATTATAACTATTGATGTGGGTAATTTAAAAGAGAAAATGTTATCCTACCCTTAGGCAGAGTCATAGACATCAGTGGCTTTTGTAATGAGAAGACCTCCAAGGTTGGTTCTCTAGGAATAGTATAGGATTACGTGTGGTTGGGGTATGCACTTGTAGGACCTATTATCATAGGGTCGTCACTCTATGAACGTGTGATGTAGCGCCTTCATTCATGGCATATTAAAGAACACCCCTATTTTCACTAGATATTGATAAATATCTCCCAAAATCCTATTGTTGAACCCCCCTCCCAATACATCTTTCCAATCAAAGAAGCCCCTATTTTTACTAGATACCCATTTTTAAATCCCCTAATACCTATAAACCCCTTGAGACCATGCATTCCCCCACCCCCAATACCTACAATATATTGACTTTAGTTTTTACAATTAAAAAAACCCCTTTATGAATGAACACCCCCAATACCTACAATATATTGACTTTATTTTTTACAATTAAAAAAACCCCTTTATGAATGAACGCGATAAGATATTGGTAAGCAAGGTGAAGCCTAGTGCCTATTCTAAGGGTTAAATTTGGGTTAAATTTTATTGTTGTGTATTTTAATTAATATTTTTTTTCTTTCTAAAAAGTATATTTTTAGGTATTTTTAACGTTTTTAAAATTTGTGCTTAAAAACCTTTAAAATCAAAGAACTATATTTTTTAATTTTGACACGTAAAACTATGCCCAACATTTTAATTTATAGTTAAATTAAAAATAGTTAAATTAAAATATAAAAAAATGTTAAATTAAAAACATTTTAATATAGTTAAATTAAAAACATTTTAATATAGTTAAATTAAAAAATAAAATCTATAGAATATGGAAGAACTATATTTTTGAAATTTTGACATGTAAAACTATACTCAACATTTTTTTTTTAATATAGTTAAATTATATATATATATATATATATATATATATATATATATATATATATATATATATATAATNAATGATTTTTATTTTATCTAAAAAATTATAATCAATACCAATTTAATATTTTTAAAACTAATTGTAAATTCAATCTACATATTTTTTTCAAATTTTAAGAATTTAAATAAAAATATTAAATTTAAACTTTAAATTTTATGAACACAATGAAAATATTTAATATTTTTAAAACTAATTGTAAATTCAATTTACATATTTTTTCAAATTTTAAGAATTTAAATAAAAATATTAAATTTAAAATTTAAATTTTATTAACACAATGAAAATATTTAATTGTAATTTTTAGAATTTAGTATATCAATTTATTATAATATAAAATTCAAAAATTATATTATAACAATAAGAAAAAATAATGACCTTATCCATAAATATATTAATTCATCATCAATTATATTAAATATATTAAAAATATAATTTTATTATTTATATGACAATTTACTATCGAAATTGGAAATTTGTTTGATCAGCTTATAATATGGGATTTTATCCATTCCAGGCATTGTAGGAAGATTATTTTGTTTGTGTATGATAAGCAAGTGTAAGCAATCGGGGAAAGTGTCAATCTCATCCTCAAGAGAAGGAAACAATACCTAGCTCCTATGGATCCTTTCACCAAAGATGTATAAATAATTTTATTTGTGTATGATAATCAATTGTACACAATCAAGGAAAGTGTCAATCCCACCATTAAAAGTTAAAACATACCTAGGATCCTTTGGCCAGAGAGGAAAGGCAACAATACCTAGCTACTATGGATCCTTTCGCCAAAGATGTATAAATAATTTTATTTGTGTATGATAATCAATTGTACACAATCAAGGAAAGTGTCAATCCCACCATTAGCAGTTAAAACATAATTGTCTCCAATGAGACAAGTTGAAGGAACCCAATCGGTAAGGTGTCATCAATATATGGCGGAGCTAAAGCACCCGAGGAAGATGTTTTCCCCAGTCATGGTGTTCGCATTAGTGCTAAGAGTTTTTTGTTCTGACTGTATTTATATGGAATGGGTATTCTATGCCACAACCCAAAATGGAGGAATGGGTATAGATTTGCTTGCTTAATTCTGTTTTTTTATAATGCAAGCCATTGATCCATCATCACAACAAGTGGGAAGACGATATGCGAACTCTACGGGATAGTTGTGAAGCAGCAGCAACGCAGTTTTCTTTACAGCAGACGAGGTTGTGCTCTATGCTAAATGCGATGAAAATATATCGCTAACAAACCCATTGATTGGATTTTGAGTTGATCCAAAGGCAGCAACACTTTAACTTCGTAAATAAATAGCGGCTCAAATAAAAACAAGAAAATGGAGTTCAATTAAAAGTACATATGAAAAGCACCAGGCTAAGCCTGAAAAGGAAAAGAACACAAAATAGCTCTGTAATTTCACAAAAATGAAGGACCTTACATAGTATTTGCACTATATCATTTAATGATATCTGGCAACATACACTAACATAAAGGTGGGTAGTGGTCTACTTTTACAGTGAGGAAAAAGTTAAGTTCAGTCAAGCTTATTTTGATTTTAGCATAATTTAAGAAGGTTAGGATTGGGAAGAGTCCATGTGTGGAAAGTGCTTGGAGGTAGAAGTTAGTACCAAGAGTGTTTTCTAAAAGTATATAGAGATATAAGTATGAATGTTTTTTGGTTATGATTATGATTAGATTTTTTGGAATTAAATTATGGAAGTTTGGAAAAATTTATTAAATGAATATTCCATGCATTATAGAAAATTCATAAAACTTGTGTAACTATTAAAAATAAATTTCCAACTATTCCTTTTTTTTCTCTTCCTTCTATATCTTAGATTTTATCTTTTATCAGAAAATCTAATCATATGTATACATGGAGATTAAAAGTCACTTTTATTTTATCATTAGATGATCACCATCACTTGATGAATGAACTTTACAATGAACGTCATTTAATTTGATAACAATGACTGTGATTAAGATTATTGGGATGGGAAATGGGACAATCATGGAACAAATAAGATTATAGATCATTATCACAATGTTGGAGAAAACCATCGAATTTCAGCGCTTTAGAGATCCAAACCATACAAATAGTAATCCTCTTGTCCCAGAATAATTAGTCAAACTTAAAGTTCTATACAAGAACGATAACCCATTATTTGTATGATTAAAGATCATTCTGAGTATCATGGACATATATTCAAAAATGTAGGCAAGATGGGAAGTGGGATAAAATGCGGAACAAGAGTATAGATCACTATGATGACATTCCATCTCTTATAAATTCAAACCATACAAATGATAACTTGATACCCGTGAATAATTGGTCAAACATACAATTCAGACAACCATATGAATTCGAAACATAAATAAATCAATTATGGTAAACAACATTTGAAGTCCAGAAGCTTTAATTGCAAGGGACATCTCCAAGGCTAACAATCAAATTGTAGTTTCCAAGGATTTGCAATAGTCCAAACTTTGGAGTAGTTAATAGAACATTTTTCTCATCTATTCAAATGCAAGTCGAAGATGTTGAATTTTATGCAGGAGGCTTCCAAAAGAGTTCTTCAATTTATTGCAAGGAACTAACTGAAATAATAATCCCACGAAAATATTGTAGAGAGCACAGTAATATAGTAAAACCCAAGTTCTATTAATGGATATAATAGGAAAAGATTGTAAAATGAAAAGCAATACAAAATAGCTAGAGTTTTCATAGCTTATCTCTAAAGAGAGAGGTGCGGTATATGCTATTTGCAAGAAGGCATTACAAGAGAGCATATTCAGATGCATTTGTTATGAGAGTGTATTTGATAGAATAAATGTCGACATAAACAATGGTGGAATCCGAGAAGTGTGCTCTGAGTTGTTGGCACACATTTTTCAGGTGCATGTTAAACATTTGGCAAGCTCTGTTATAAGCTACAACACAACCATGCTCATCAAGTTTTGATAAATTGTTGTGAAGTGTTTTTTAAGGGAGAGTTCTTCTCATCCCTTCGTCGTCTGTCCATATCCTATGGAGACGCATGACATGTATTTGATTTTTTTGTTTGGTTTAAATTTCAGGGAGAGTTCTTCTCAGCCCTTCATCGTCTCTATATCCTATGAACGCATGACATGTATTTGATTTTTTTGTTTGGTTGAAATTTTAGGGAGAGTTCTTCTCAACCCTTCCCTGTCTCCATATCCTATGGACGCATAACATGTATTTGATTTTTTTGTTTTGATTGACTTTCAAACTTCCTCTAGGTACGATTCATCTTCGTTGGCAACACTGATGTATTGGACAAGGTTGTTTACAACCTGGACATGGGACAAAACGACATTCCGCATGCCTTCATTTTGAATCTCACTGAGAACCAAATAAATACTCTGGTCATTCCCATGATTATTAAAGAATTAACATCTCAACTGAAGGTGACTACTGCTTGAAAGGGTTTTCTTCCTCCTTTGCCTAGTTCGCCCTTGGAATCTTAGATTTATAGCCCCAGCTAATGGACATTGTAATGTTATTGTTTTGCATAATTTGGACCAGCGAGGGTGTCGAAATTTTGTGGTTCACAACACGAGACCTTTGGGTTGTTTTTCGCGCACCCTTGTGGACATTCACAACGATTTAGTGGAACTTCATGAGCATGGTTGTGATGTAGCTTATAACAGAGCCTGCCAAACTTTTAATCTGCACCTGAAAAATGTGTGCCAACAGCTCATAGCACACTTCTCGGATGCCACCATTGTTTATGTCGACATTTATTCCATCAAATACGCTCTCATAGAAAATGCGTTTGAATATGGTACGCACATTAAAAATACAGAATTAAAATTTCTCCTTTTTTATGCTCCAAGTTTAGATATTACTCTTTCTGTTATTTTTTCCCGGTGGACAGAATTCAAATAGTCGCTAGCATCCTGCTATGGCCATGGGGGTTTTCCATATAATTATTATGATAAATTGCGGTGCGTTGAGACAGGCGTAGTTAACGGAAGCATTGTTACAGTGAGGGAGCTGGGATGAAATTCATTATTCTGAAACTACAAATTTTCATATTTGGTCCCGATTAGTGTTGGCCGACTACTCTGAACCTGCATTATCTCCGGCCCAAGCATGTCGTCCTCATCCAGAGATAATCAGGATTAAATCCTTTGGATTCTTTTTTTCCATCTCGAAGTAACCAACCATTTTGAAAATTGAAATTCATCCCGCCTTTCATGAAAATTGGATGACAAATTTCTGTTACCAATATTTTAAATATTTATTTATCTTTTTAACACTTGTTTATGTTATCATTACCTTGTTGATGAACATTCACTCACAAAATGAAAATGAAAAACTTAAAAATTATTCACAATATAATGGTTTGGCTTTGTTTTTTAATCATTTTCATATGAAGCGATGATGTGGCATGATCTATAGACATGGCCACAACAATTGTTCTTTAAAACATTTATGACATGTTAGAGGAAGGAGATGATGGAAAATAGCTTGGGTTTTATCACTTGAATACAATGAGAAGTCATTTCTCACTACAAGGAATTGTTTTATTTTTCAATGTGGTATAAATCTTTATATAATTGAGAGTTGGCTTAGGTATAGATCGACAATAGCAGGGTAGGTACCTTGCACAAAAATGATGGAAAAAATGTGGTAATGGGGACTTACGGAAGGCTCTTGCAGGGACACACATTTATTTCTTTTAAAATAGCTTCGATGCCTTTTGAATTTTCATACAAATCATCATGAAATCATCATGAAGTTTGGGAAATAACCATTTGAAAAAAACCTGCATGCTCAAAGAAATACATACGTTAATAACATGTGCATCTTAATAATGTGTATTCTTAATTTTTAATATTAAAAAATATTTTAATAATTTTAACATTTGTTTGTAGTGTTTTTTAGCTAGTTGGAAAGATCTTAAAGAGCTTTATAATGTTTATATTTATGATTTTTTTAAAGATGTTTTTTAAGAGATATTTTCTTATTTTCAAAAGAATAGAAAATTAATCTCTACTAGGTCATGATTGATATTTCAAACCACCACATAAGCCCTCTAAAGAGGAAATTTGGCATTTAATGGATTATATGAGTCTTGTTGGGAAGTTTTGAATAGGGGAGATTGGTCTCGGGGACTTAACCATTGTAAGGAGAGGAAACCAAGGAAATTAGGTTCTAAATGAAGCTTCTAGTGCTCATGGACCATGAAAAAGATTTCAAACCACCATATGGGTCCTCTAAAGGGGATATTTTGCCTTCAAGTGGAATATTGTTGATATTATATTAATTTCATGGCCAATAGAGATGGCTCTTGAGGCCTAGAAAATGGGCGAGGGATGAAAATAAGGTCATTAGGCCCTAGATGAAGTTTCTAGAGACCAGGGGTCATGAATAAGTTCATAAACCACAAAACATGCTTTATATAAGATATCAATGTCCTTAGAGTGGATATGGGTACCATTGATCCACGTGGACATTGGTGGCCACCCACCTCTTCCACTAACTCAACATAGTTCTCCATCTTAGCAGTTTTTTCATTTACAGTTTTTCAAGGCCTAAACTTTTAGGGTCGTTTTGAGGCCTTAAATGATATTTTTTTTTTTTCATTTGGGAGCCTAGGGTGTACATGGCCTACCAAACTTGCCATAAATTGTACTTCTCAGTTGATCTTTCTAATGAGCTATTTTGTGTCAAAAACAAAGATTGTATGCACAAGTTGCACCCTGGGGAAGTTGACGTTTCAACTAGCCACCTCGAGGCCCACAATCCTTTTGGCACTTCGTTTCCTAGGGTTAGGGTTTTTCCCCTTACTGTTTAGTATGTTAAAAGGTCACTTCTAGGCTCTTGTAAGGTCTTCTTGCAAATGAGCGTAGCCCACACCTCTCTCTTTAGAGATAAGTTACTACATATTCTCATAGTTCTAATGAGTGGTGTTTTTAAACCATATATTCTCATAGTTCAAAGTTCTAATGATATTTGGAAAACATGATATGCTTCAGTATATATAATCATATTTGTTATTATTATGGCAAAGTTGTTAAAGGCAACTGCAATGGAAGCTTAAAAAACATTATTTTTGTAATATAATAAGAATGCAAAATTTCAATCAAAAAGGTATTATCAAAATTTCAATCAAAAAGGTATTATTGGAATAAAAATTACCATATGTCTTTGCCAAGTTGCCACTACATGTTTTGATAGCAATTTGGGCCATTTGTAATTTACTCTACTTATGGTGAAGATATTAAGGGAACTAACAGGATATGTTTTGGTAGCAATTTGGAAATTAACTTTGTAATTTATTTTACTTTTACTAACAAAAGTTGAGTCATTTTCTTCACATCGTAGACATGATCCTATAGAACTCAAACTAATATTTTTATAGAGTTAGTTGGCAGTTTAGTCAAAATTTATTAGATATTATAATCAATACAATGCTTTACAGTATAATCGATCATGAATGCTAAAACACCAGGTCAGGGATTTAGACTTTAAGGAAACCACTTGTGAGTGGGTAGTTTTTCGTGAGTTGATCATACCAATATTTTTAAATTTGAATTTAAAATTTCATTATAGTCAAAGTTCAATTTATTATCATAATTAAGTGTTTATAGTAACCAACTTCATGATATTCTTTCCTACCCACGTTCATAACTTTAGCTAACTAAACAACATTTCTATTATGTTGTTTTCAAAATACAATGTTTTTCAGCTACTCATAATTAAAAATCTCATTAATGGATTAAGATTCATATAATGGAAAAAAAGTCAAATTTTGATTTATTATCATAATTAAGTAAATAATTTAAAATAGTAATCAACTTCATTCAAAACTTTAGCTAACTTAACAACTGTTTGGCTCTTCTACTTTCAAAATACAATTTTTTTCAACCCATCATAAGTAAAAAATGTGAGAGTATCTTTATTCACTCTTATGGTCATGGAATGACACCAAATTGGTGTATGAGATCTCTTTCTTTGTGCTTGACTTGTGTAACACAATTTTAATATAAAATGAAATCACATCCTAGGACATGCCAATTATGGATAACAACTATTTAAGTTTGAGAGGGATTAAATATAGAATGAAATCATCTTAAAACATGAGAATTATGGATAAGATTTGTAAGTTATGAAGAGACTAAAATTAGTCTATATATTAATGTTGTACGCTAGATAGGGTCTAAAATGTATATCTTAATGTATATAGTGTTTATAAATATTTATTGTCAATTTATTATAATTTTAAATGTTTTATTTGTATGATTGAAGAAATTGAAATTGAAATTTTCATATATGTAGCAAAATATATTTTGTGATGAGTTTTCAATATTTTTGCTCCATACATTCCACAATATTTTATTACCTTGTATTTTTGGTAACTTTGGTTTAGTTTATGATGCTATTATTTTCCTTTGGTTTTCCTCCATCGTTGTCTCTTCACCCTCTTAATCAATGCATCTTCTTCCTCGTTTATTCCTCTCAAAAGCATCGGTCACATATTATTGATTATTGAAAAGTTACATGATCATTGAAAATATATTGCTAGGTGTGGAATGAAGATTAACCTTGTAAAGTATTCATTTTCCAACCAAAAAAAAATCTTGTGATCTTTAAATAACATAACCACCCCAATTCGCTTTGGCATTCCTTTTCCCTTGTTTCGAGGGTATGCTAGTAATTATTACGCTGAAGGCGTTCTTTTATGGGGAGGTTTTCCTCATGGCCCTCATCATCTGTTGAATGCCAATAAAAACATGCCATATGTTAATCAAGAATTGATCATTCATCTCTTCACGTATCTTATCCTTCACCAACTCCAAGCGGTGGCTTCTTCATACTTGTTTTCCCTTTGTTTCCAGTCCTTATTCCTTTCTATCTATGCTGCACCCTGGCTCTCAAATTCGTTTCTCCCTCATTACATACCTACTCTTGTCCCTTTTTTTCGCCCCTT
>ML781489.1:98203-113761 GCA_009831015.1 Picea engelmannii
TGCGGGGTCTCAAAGGGTTTATAGGTATTTGGGGCCTTAAAAATGGGTATCTAGTAAAAATAGGGGTTTCTTTGATTAGAAAGATGTATAGGGAGGGGGGTTCAACAACAGGATTTTGGGAGATATTTATCAATATCCAGTGAAATTAGGGGTATTCTTTAATATGCCATGAACGAAGGTGTTATATCACATGTTCATAGAGTGAAGACCCCATGAGAATAAGTCCTACAAGTGCATACCCCAACCACACGTAATCCTACACTATTCCTAGAGAACCAACCTGGGAGATCTTCTCGTTACAAAAGCCACTGATGTTTGTGACTCTGCCTAAGGGTAGGATAACATTTTCTCTTTTAAATTACCCACATTAATAGTTATAATCAAACAAGTGCTAGACCCTTTTCTATTAGAAGCTCAAATGATGATGACCATGATGAGATGTGCAAATTGTTGAGATGATGAATCTCTCTTGCACTTTGGACTATGGATCTCATTTGAACTAGTGGTTTTCAATCTCTAATTGAATTGTACCAATGACCAACGAAAATGCCCTAATACAAGCCTTTCATTTCCTTATATTCCAATAGTCTTTGGGAGATTAGAAACACCAGTTGAGGTTGATTTAATGATGAAAAAGTATTTCACAGCCTTTAACATCACATCCTCCCATCATATTTCCACTTACATTTAGCCTTGCTAGAAGACCTTTTGAAGTATTCATTTTCCAACCAAAAACAAAATCCCCTAATCTTTGAACAACATAACCAACCCGATTCACTTCGGTGTTTCCTTTCCCCCTCTTTGGGGGTATGAGTGTGTATTAGCACATATTCTTCTGAATCTTAGAATTGTTATGCACCCAAAATGCAATACTCTAAACGTGTAAGGTACTGGATCTATTATAATAGAATGAAACATAAATATTGCAGAGAATAACAATGGAACAACACAATAGATGAAACCACAACACCAAATAATACCTTTATTGATAGGAAACAATGTTCACTTGCCTCTTCGAGGGGGAAACCTCCAGCAGAGCAATGCTCTATTACCATAATTCTCAAGAAAAAACTTCTCATACCCTCTACTCCTATTTATACTAAATCTATTTATCCAAAAGAACAATCTCGAGGAAGATCCTTCTAGAAGAGAAGCTTCTATTAAGTCTTGTTATATTTGACTTATTCTTCCTTATTGCTAGGCCTTATTAATATTGGCCTTTATTACATGGAAATATATTATTCTACCTACGTGAGGGGTTAGGGAGCTTAGGTCCCTAACATGCCCTCCCCCTTAAAAAAACAACCTTGTCCTCAAGGCTTGAGATGAAGAAATTTTTGCAGAATGGTAGCTAGCTCCTAGGTGGCATTTGCTGGAATTGTATCTTTCCACTGGAATAACACTTCCTTGATGGTGCGCCAACGAATACGACGCTCACGTTGGTCCAAAATGACTTGTGGTTGTAACCAGATGGAGCCTTCTTCATCCAATTCGGGAAGGCTGGTTTGACTTTGGCACTTAGTTCCAATCACCTTCTTTAAGTAGGAGACATGAAAAATAGGATGGAGCTTAGAATGACTAAACAAAGCTAATTGATAGGCCACCTGTCCCACGCGCTTGAGAACTGTATGAGGACCATAAAATTTTGGCGCCAATTTCTAACAATGGTTTCCCTTGAGTGAAGTTTGCTTATAAGGTTGCAGTCAAAGAAACACCTGGTCACCTTCAACAAATTGACATTCAGAGTGACCTTGATTTTCTTATTGCTTCATACAAGTATGAGCCATGACCAAATTACCTTTGAGGGTATGGAGAATAGCCTCTCAAATAGTAAGTGTTTGGTAAACTACCTGGACCTTCGAGACACCTGGCATGTATGAGAGAAATGAAGGTGGCTTTTGTCCATATACTGCTTCAAAAGGAGTCATGCGTGTAATTGTATGGTAAGAAATGTTGTACCACCATTCAACTAGTGGTAACCATTGAGCCCACTGATTTTTCCTTTCAGATGCAAAACACCTCAAATATGTCTCCAAACACTTGTTGACAACTTCACTTTGACCATCAGTCTGGGGATGATAGGTTGTGCTAAGATGCAATTGGGTGCCCTATATCTTGAACAATTCTTGCCAAAAATTGTTGGTGAAAGTGGGATCTTGATCATAAACTATGGAATGAGGCATGCCATGAAGCTTAAAGACATGATCCATGAAAATTTGAGCCACAATGGAGGGGGTAAATGGGTGTTGAAGAGCACAGAAATGAGCATACTTGGAAAGATGATCAACGACCACCATGATGACTGACTTATTGCCCAATTTAGGTAAGCACACAATAAAATCCATAGAGATGTCCCTCCAAATAGTGGGTGGAATCGGAAGCGATTATAGTGTGCCATGAGCTTTGACTGTTTTTCCCTTGTTATGTTGACAAACATCACATTCTGCCACAAAAGTGCGAATGTCCTATTTCATACCATCCCCAAAAAAAGAACGTTTGATCTGGTCATAGGTTTTGGTAAACCATGATTGCCCAGATGTGGGTGTAGCATGAAGCTCAGAAAGCACCGTGGATTTAAGTTGTGACTGTTTAATTAAATACAAACTATCTTTGTAGCAAAGCTCATGGTTGTGCCAAGAGTACCCAAGGGAAACTGGAGAATTGGATTGCAATTATTGGATTAGATGCAAAATTTTTGGATCTTGTAGCCATTCCTGGAGAACATCTTGGAGCCAAAATGGTACAATGAAGGAGAGGGAAAAAGGGGATACTTCATCTTCATATTTTCTTGAAAGAGCGTTAGCAACCACATTTTCTTTTCCTTCTTGCAAATGATCTCATAATCATATCCAAAGGGCTTAGTCGCCCATTTTTTTTTCTCCGAGGAGGAAGGTTGTTGCTCCAGAAAATACTCGAGGCTTTGAAGATCTATCTTAATTTGGAAGCGTTTCCCCAATAGATAAGGGCTCCAAAGATCTACTGCATGTAGAATAGTTAACATTTCCTTTTCATAGATTGATTGGCCCAGATGTCGCTCTGATAGTTTTTTTCTGGTAAAGGCCAAAGGCCGACCATATTTCATAAGGACTGCTCCAATTCCTCTCCCATAAGCATCACATTCTAGGAAAAAGGTATTTGTGAAATCAGGAAGGACCAGGACCGGGGTGGTGCACATAGCCACCTTCAAGGCTTGAAAACCTGATCAACTGTGAGAGTCCAAGTGAAAGAATTATTTTTAAGGAGAGTAGTGAGAGGCGAAACAATATTTCCATAGTTCTTAAAAAACTTGTGAAACCATCTTGTTAAACCCAGAAAACCATGCAAGATTTTGAGAGTCTTGGGGCGAGTCCAGTCCTGCATAGCTTCGATCTTCTTAGGATCCACCCTGACACTTGCCTTTCCAACAATATGACCCAAGTAATCGACTTCTGAGGCCCCAAAATCACATTTAGATTGTGTGAGGAAGAGTTGGTGCTGAGAGAGTAGATGTAGAACTCGATCCACATGAGCAAGATGGGATGTCCAAGTTTTAATATAGATGAGAATATCATCAAAGTAAACTAAGACAAATTGACAGAGAAAAGGACATAAGACATGATTCATGAGGCTTTGGAAAGTGGAGGGAGCATTACACAAGCCAAAGGGCATGACCAAAAAATCATAGTGGCCCTTATGAGTTTGAAATAAAATCTTAGGAATGTCTGCCTCTTTCATACGTATCTGGTGGTAGCTAGAACGAAGATCAAGTTTAGTAAATAACTGGGCACCACTCAATTCATCGAAGAGATAATCAATGACAGGAATGGGAAATTTGTCTTTGATGGTGAGTTTGTTGAGGGCGCGAAAGTTAGGACACATGCGTGAAGAGCCTTATTTATTAAGTACCATGACGACAAGAGAAGAATAGGGGCTCGTACTAGGACAAATAACGCTTGCGGTAAGAAATTCTTGAACAATTTTATCAATTTCATTTTTCTAGGCAAAGGGATGACGATAGGGACAAGCATTGGGAGGAAGGTTGTCGAGGACAAGGGGAATGGAATGATCATGAACACCATGGGAAGGAGGGATTCCATGAGGAGTGGAAGAAAAAACTTGATGTTTGGAGAGGATGGATTGGAGGTCCGATGAAACATAGGGTGTCTCAGTGGTGTGAATGGAATAGAGTTGTGCAATAATGCCAGAATGACCTTTTTTGAGGATCTTGTTCATGGGATGGGAACTGATGATCTCAGGGGAAACTGTTGTGATTCCTTGGAACTTATATTGGTGGCCCTCTTGGTTGAATTGTGTGGTTAATTCCTTAAAATCCATGAGAATGGGACCCAGAGTCCTGAGCCATTCGACACCCAACACAATGTCACAACCACCCATGTCAATAGAAAACATATGAGAATTCACATTGTACTGACCAATTTGGAAACACACATTTTCACAACACTCCCCACATTTCATGGATCCACCATTGGAAATCATGTTTTGAAAATGATTGTCTGCACAGATATAGCAATTATTTTCTTGGGCAATGCGACGATGAATAAAATTATGGGTGCTTCCACTGTCAACAAGGATGATGACCTTATGATTCTTAATGTAACCAATTAGCTTGAGGGTTTAGGGAGCAGAGAAGCCAGTGAGAGCATTCAGGAAAATGACCAGTTCAACTTTGGAGGGTTAGAAGGTGGAGTCATGTCAGTGGGTTCAGGTGACTCATCCACAGGGGGAGCCTCAACATCTTCTTCAAAAACATCCTCGGAGATGGCCATAAAAAGATTTTGTTCCTTACACTTGTGCCTAGGAAAATATTTGTCATCACAATTATAACAAATGCACTTGAGTTGGCATTCAACCATTTCCTCGCTGGTCAATTTCTAGATCTTTAGGGGAGTGGAAGGAGGAGTGGGAGTGACTAGTTTACAGTGAGGAATAAAGGATGGTTTTCTGGTTTGAGAAGAGACAACCTGTTGTGCTTCCTTAGCTATTTTAGTATCTTCCACCCAACTTTGAGACCAAGCCATGAGGACATGGGCACAAATCTCGTCCTTGAGGCCACTGATAAAACATTCTAAAAAAAAAGCATCAGATATGCCCTTTGTGCAGAAAGCCAATCGCTCAAAAGCAGCTATAAGCTCCTCCACTGTGCCAGCTTGTTTCAACTTTATCAAATGACCTAAATGGTGGGTGTCAGTGTCAAAGAGTTCATAAAGTTCTGCAACAAATTGTGTCTAAGCCACATACCCTTGGCGGACATTTTTTCACCATTGCCACCATTTCCAACATTCTGTATCTAGATGGAGAACACCATACCTTAGTTTGTCTAGCTCATCAGTAATGTTGTACACAGAGAAGTAATGTTCCATTTCAATGACCCAGCCTGTGGGATCCAAGCTATAAAATTTGTTCACCTCCACGCGAGGGGGATGCAGGTACCGCTGAAAGTTATGGGGAGGAGAAGAGGTGGATTTGGAGGATTCATGACCATTAGGGTTATAAGGTGTGGAAGAAGAGAAATGATATGTGGTGGGATTAAACAAGGCAGTCAAATTGGTCACTGTGTCTTGGCATTGCTGATAGATGGAAGTCAATTGAGTGATGGTTGTAGGAAGTGATTCGAGCGGAGTAAGATGGGAGTTGATGTTACCAATACTGGACATGATGAAAGAGATATCAGTCCGGGTTTGGTCATGATCTTTGGACAAGGTGGTGAGACATTGTTACCAATCTTGGCTACGAGTGTGGGCCATGGGGATGGGACAGGGGAAAAAATGGGACTGCACAGAAATGAGTTATTGGTGATTGGTACCACTACGATCAGTGCAAAGAGAGGAAGTCAATGTGATAGATGCCCAATAATAGGGGTGTCAGGAAGGGTTCGGGTCCATGAAAAATATTTTTGCTGAAAAATGATAGGTGTGACTGCGATCAGGGAAAAGAGAGGAATCCAATGGAATAGTCTCAAATAATGGTGTCTGCAGCATTCATACTTGTTTTTTACTCATGTGGAGTTATACTCTGATTTGAAGAATACTGTAGTGACAAAATGGCCAAATGTTTAATAGGAAAAAATGTGTAGGAATTTCACAACCATAATGCAGAAGGTATAGTTGCACGACAACAAATCTTGTTTGTTCTGTTTTTGTTTTCGTCCCAAAGGTTAAGATATTCCGGGTTTCTACAGAAAAGGGTTTTCCCTGTGCTTATATAGCTCTATGATATACATACGGGGTCCAATATTAGTACTCGGCCCAATATCTCAGGGCACCAACTAAGGAGGCTAGACCATGCCCTTAGTCATACTACTCGACTACCCAGGTACTAGAGAGTATCTTCCCAAGTGTTTTTCTCGGTGGCACTATAGCATTCAAGTGGCTGATTGGTTTATCTATGGAGGGCTTCAAGATATCTAGGTCGATCTATATACATGTGTTGTCTGATGCACTACCACTTGAAGGGGTACTGACAGAGGTTACAAGGGTGGCCAACAATGTGTGCTTAAGTACCACTTGTAGTTTCTGCGTGTATGCTTCCCCAACCGTGGATTTATGTGTTGAACGAAAAATATCTGTAGCTTTAAGATGTTGTAATACATCTCTACTCAGAAAAAAAATAACCCATAATTTTCTTCCAAGGAATGTGCTCAGATACCACTTGTAAGGTACTGGATCTATTATAATAGCATGAAACATAAATATTTCAGAGAATAACAATGAAACAACACAGTAGATGAAACCACAACATCAAATAATACCTTTATTGATAGGAAACAATATTCACTTGCCTCTTCGAGGGGGTAACCTCCAACAAAGCAATGCTCTATTACAATAATTCTCAAGAAAAAACTTCTCATACCCTCTACTCCTGTTTATACTAAATCTATCTATCCAAAAGAACAATCTAGAGGAAGATCCTTCTAGAAGCGGAGGTTTCTATTAGGTCTTCTTACATTTGACTTATTCTTCCTTATTGCTAGGCCTTATTAATATTGGCCTTTATTACATGGAAATATATTATTCAACCTACGTGAAGGGTTAGGGAGGTTAGGTCTCTAACACAACGTATATTAGATTTTCAATGGTGATAAAAATTGCAGATACGTTAAAAACATTGCAATGAAACATCAAAACAAGTAAATCTATATTTTCAACAAGGCCATACATAATCAAATTTCACCACACAATATCTTTGAAACACATATATAACTAAAAAAAAACACCACACAATATCTTTGAAACATATATAACCCATAAAAACAAAGTCATTTAAACATAATGATAAGTAATATAAATAAAACCTAATAATTATACAACCTAACGAAAAGATTCCTTCCTCTGTTACTGATTTTTCTTTTGTAAATTTACTTTATAACTCCTAGAACACAGATTCCTCAGGGAAAGACCTCCACCACTCATGATTTGATGTTTAATGGGTTGTCCAATAAGAATAAATATAAATAAAGGAGGGAATTCCTTATGAAAATACCTCCCTCCACCACTAGTGATTCGATGATTATTGAGTTGTCCAACAAGAGTAACTAGCAATTGCCCCTAAAGGTGCAAAACGTACATTGTTATAAGGTGAAAAGGTCGAAATGATTTTTTTTAAATTTAGTTAAGTAAGCTAAGAACAATATGATCGCATGAACGTAGATAGTGTTACATTCTTAGAAGTAGCTATGTCAAATATGTAATTGGAAATGTCAAACATCATAGGATTAATCACTATCCATGGAGATAGAAATTTTGGTGTGGTGCATGCTATACATTAGGTGAAAGGAAACTTTGGGTCCATGCTATGTGTTGTAGTGAAAAAAATTGAGTGCAATATGGCAGGGGTGAAGGGAAACTTCGTTCAGTGTGATACATCAAAAAGAAAGAAAGATACAAAGAACTATGGTCGAGAATGGGTTACCATAGTCATCATTTTAAACATTGTAAGGCATGATAACCTCGGTCTCCAATATGTTAGTATATAGTGTCGTTTTCTATAATGAGATTTGTTTGATTTTTGCATGTATTTACTATCTTCATTGAATATTATAATTAAAAAAAATAAAAGCATTATCTATTTCTCTAATGGTGCAACAAACCTTCACTTGCTCCTTCATTGACACTACAAGGAAAGCGTTGGATTTTTGGAAGTTTTTCTTTGATTTACACTGGAATCTATAATCTCCATTATAAGTTTAGTTGTGTTGTCTTCTCTCATAATTTTTACAAGGCACTTAGGGGTGAATCCACATATTTATGTATAGTCCTTTTGAATAAAATGTTTAAAATAATACAAACCAAATTTTTATATGCTATTTCAATAATTTTTTATATATTAATTTAATAGTGTTATATTATTAATAAGTTTTTTCTCACCTTCTTTTACTAATATGAAAATATAATTACATAATAATTGTAATTGTTAAATAACCACCAATTACCTTTGTTTCTTTTGGTATGTGTGCTTTCATAAACTAGCATACCTTTAAAGTAGGGGAAATGAAACACCGAAGTGAATAATGACAATACACTTTTTGAAGATACAAAAAGTGTGTATGGTTTACAAACTAAAAATTACAACAAGACAAATGTGGATATCACCATAGTAAATGGTTTGAGAAAATTAGAAAGTAATGACTCACATGATTTGATTTTAGGAAATGATTACATCAATAGCTTTCTAGCTTTCTAATAAGTAAATAATTTTTTAGTGTATTTGATGTAAATGCAGCTTTATAACAAATCACTACATGTGGTGAAGTTTATATTTCATTGCATGTGGCGAAGTCTGATTGCATGACTATTGTTGAGGGAAAACCAAACCAAGAAGCGAGCATTAAATATTTAAATATACATAAACAACACAACTCAACCCTCTACTAAGTACATAGTTGAACACAACCTAATACTCTGAAAGTACATATATGGCTATGGCCCGAGGCAACATCTATGCATCCCATTCAAAAAATTTACAACATATGAAAAGGAAAATAAATAAATGCACTAATGAAGCTTTAAAAAGACACTTACATTTGATAATACTGAGCAGAAATAGCAATATGAAGAAGGGAGAGAAAGACCCAAAATATACCAATAATACAATCCTTTCAATTAAAATGAAAATTTGAAGTGTTAAATTTTTACACTTTCAAAATGTTATACCAAAATATATATATAAAAAATAGTATTTGATAAATATCAAAATAATACATTCCATAAATTCACAAATGGATTATGCTAAATCTAATATGGTTTTATCACTGGTGAGGATTTGAAGTGTTAACTTAAATTTTTACAATTACAAAAAGTATACCAAAAGATATTAGTAGAAAAGTAAAGAATTATAATTCCATAAATTCAAACATGGATTATAATACATCTACACTGGTTTTATCATTTGAAGACACACATAATATATGGATTTAGTCTCAACAAATTTTATTATTTTATTACCCATATTGCATTTATGCCCAAAGTTAAATTGAGTACGGATATGCCCGATCCCATGATTTACTTCAGTTTTCCATAAAATAAATGATTTCCATTTGTGAAATAGCCCCCTCATAGCAAACCCCACACAAAGCCAAACTAAAAATAGGAGAGTTAAAAAAGAGCACCAAGTTTTTTAGTCACGTTCTGCATCATAAATTATTCATTGTTTGATGACTTATTTTCTTCTCAAAGGGGTTTGAACAGGGGATAAGCATTTCTTTGGGACTAACTCGGACACTCCACATAGCTTTGTGTCATCTTTCCATTCCTGCCTACCACTGCCATTGAAATTCAACTCATAAATATAAATATAAATGAAGCAAAAAAAATATTATAAAACTAAATAAATATATGACGTGATGATTTATCATGTCTGAGCGGATAACTTGAAACCTGGAACTTAGGGTATGTTCCTTTAAAAGATGAAATTTCATGTTACTATAACATCCTATGGAGAACAACCCTTGTCTGGCATCAAAACTATATATGTACAAATAAATTTAATTTACCTCAACAACATGAAAAGTGGTTGAATTCTCATTGATATCCAAGACAAATATTTACAATGTTTGTGGGTTGGATCTCTCTTAGCCACTAATGACAAGAAATAAAACAAATTACAAATTATAGAACTTGATGCAGGAGCATCACAACAACAAGCGAGCATGGGACAAATGCCAATGCATTTTGGCACATGATGAATTGTTTGAAATGTTTTGAAGTTTGATACGCCAAACATAAATGAAACAATTAAGAAAGGGCGTACTTGTAGATTGTAATCAGACCTTGAGCATCTTGCTCTCGTCTGAAGGATTAAGAGGCATTTATGCTAGTAAATGTAAGTAGGTAGCTTTAAATTCTTAGATTAGACAGTTTTAGGAGCCGAAGGGAAAATAGATATAGACACCCTCACTTGTATCATTGTAACATTAGCAGCATAATCAATCAAGAGAGCATAGAGAAGAAGAAGTAGAGAGTTGTGTAAAGTAAAAACCCATGTACAAAAGTTCTAGATTAATACAAAGATCTTTAGTTTAGACTCATGCTGTTCAATTGCTTTCTGTGTTTGTACATGCTGATTGATATATTTTGGTTTACTCTCTGTTATGCATTTTCTTTGATGTGTGAATGTATGATTTCATATTTAATGTCTGAAATCTGAAGAGAGGGAGAGTAAGGAAATGAGTTTCAATTGTTTCTCTGTTTGAGCGAGAGTTTTCCTGCAAGGAGTGCAGTGAAATTGTCTGCAAGGTGTGCATTGACAGAAGTCAGAGTTCGTCTCTGCAAGCTCAGGAGGGATAACATTGTTCTCATTCTCACAGAAGTGCAAGTTAAGCACAGGAGCCATGCAAGGTGTGCGTAGGCTGAGTAGATTCTCAGAGGTTGAAACATGAGGGAAAAATTGAAGGACTGCTGCTGCAAAAAGAGTGCACAGAGTCTAAGAATTCAAATACTTGGAGTGTATTTGAAGAAGTGCCGCAAGGAGTGCGCGCAGGAATTTTCCCCAAAGAACTTGAGGATTTTTTTCAAATCAATCTTAGGAGGGATAGGATATTTGAAGTTTTCGAAGAGAATCTCAAGAGGGCTAGTGCCTTGAAGTGTTGTAAGAAGGTGCAGCGACATTGTTTTACAGGGGGATAAGTTTCATGAAGGAACACTTTGTTCATTTTGCAGGAATCGTCAAGGAGAAATTGGACGGTTGGAATTCTCCGTGGAGAATTCGCGAAGTCCCGAGAGTCGTCGGATCGTGCAGAGGAGCAGGGGAGTTACGGTTTAAAACCTTTGCATCAAGATTCGCGAGGTTGCGAAAGGCGAAGTTGAGAAACCACGAAAGAATCTAAGCCGTCCGTTAGAAGGAGGACATGTGTCGCGAGATCAACCGTATCAGGGATTCATACACCGGAGGTCAGAAAGAGAAATCCTTCAACTTCCCGAGTGGCAAAGTCATGAGAGAATCACAACCGTCCATCGGAGGAGGACAGGTGGAAGAGATCAATGGATCTCGCGAACTTGGAGGTTCGCAAAGTGAGAGCCCAAAGATTGGGTGCTCCAAGTTGCGAGTGGAGAAATCGCAAGGAGCTAGGAAAACCGTAGGATCTGAGCCAACAGGGGCCATTGGATCACTCACATAATCTCATTTCGAGGTTTCGTGGGTTGAAGAACCAAAATCTTAGCATCAGGATTCGCGAAGTCACGAAGTCCGAAACTCCAGAAAAGGTGGGAAGTTCCATTGTGGGACCCACATTGACAACGTGTTAGAATTTCGGCATTTCGGCATATTGGCGAATAGGAAGTCAAGACTTTTGTCCCGAAAGTCCTGAAGTCATGAGTTGCAATAAGGAGTAGCGAGGATTTCGGGATCTCGGCACTTCGGGTGTCGGGATACAAAGGAGGTAGCGCTTTGGAAAGCGAAGTCGCGAAGTGCCGAAGCTGGGCACGAGGGACACGTGGTAGAACCACAAGGTGGGGCCCATGTGATTGGAAGGTGAACACACGTCGCTTGGAGGAAGGAGTCAATACTCCACTGAATTCTTGCGTCTCGTGGATTCAAGAGATAAGAGCACGAGAGCTCGACATTGAAACTTGTGAAGTTGTGAGTAGCGAGAATGCGGGGAGAAAAGTCAACATCGCTTCTCGGGGTTTCGTGAAAGAAAGGTGTGAAGGTCGGACGCCACAACTTGCGAAGTGGTGAGTAGTGAGAGGAGCTAGTGCTAAGATTAGCCGGTGGTCATGCATGGAGGGAGCTGACAGAGGGGAGCTATACCCATTTCGTAATCTCGGATATCACAGGATTGAGAAGGAAGAGTCGGGAGTCACGACTCACGAACTCGTGAGTTGCGAGTTGCGAAAAACACCTTTTGGAATTGGGCCTTGGTCATAGCGCTGTGGTCGCACGAAAGGGTGGAGCTCGTGCCTAGTGTTGTTTGCACAGGAGAGCTTCCAAAAGGACCTGTGGATCGACTGAAATTGAGATTCCAGCAGGTAGTTGAAAGAACCGATCCGGCTCAAGAAGATAAAGAACGATCCTGTGAGCAGATCTCGGCCCAAGGGCCGATAGGTCTGTGTCAGTGTGGTATCAGAGCTCAAAAATATTTCTTTGCTTTCTCTATCAGGGAAAAGAAAGATTCACCATGCCGCCGAGAAGAAGAGACAGGAAAACACCCAATCCGCCAGAGGAGAGGGAAATGCCGAGAAGAAGGGGTAGGTAGATGCTTGATCCAGCCATGGAAAGAGAGATGCATGACCTACGCGCCAGTATTCCAGACTCGAGGACATGGAGACAACACAAAGGCACACAACCGATGTTGGAGATGTTAGTGAATCTGAAAGTGAAGATGAAGTTGGACATGAAGGAGAAGAAGTTGCAGTAGAGGATGCAGCAAATGAATGCCTGATTAGGGATATTGCAAGGATGGGTGCTAGAGCAAAAATGGATATTCCAGTATATGAAGGAAACCTGGATGCTGAAGAGCTTCTAGACTGGATTAGAGCTCTGGACACATATTTTGACTATGAAGATGTCGAGGAAGACAAAAAGGTCAAACATGCTATCACAATACTGAAAGGACATGCATCATTGTGGTTGGATGAACTACAAGCTGACAGACGTTGCAAAGGAAAACAAAAGATCAAGAGTTGGTACAAGATGATCGCAAAGATGAAGGTGAAATTCATTCCCAGGGATTACTAGATTACTCTATTTTGGAGAATGCAGAATTTGAGACAGAAGCTGATGTCAGTGAAGGAGTACACTGAAGAATTCTACAGGCTGAACATTAGAGCAGGTCATCGGGAAAGCGATGATGAAAAGGTTGCCAGGTACATGAATGGACTAAGATATGATATTCAATATGAGATGAGCATGATGACCATCTGAATGGTGGAAGATGCTTATTAGATGGCTCTAAAAGATGAAGAGAAGCTGGGCTGAAAACAAGGTCAAAGAGGCCGAGGCAGAAGTCAAGCCAGAGGAAAATCAGTTGCCCAAGATAGAAATCAGAAACCCAAGGAAGAGTGGAAGAAACCTCAAACTCAAACTGAGAGAGGTGGAAGCTCACAGAGAGGGTAGCATACCAAATAGAGAGGTCCGTATGCTGATGAAAACATTTTTCCTCGTACCAGAGGTAGAGGAAGAGGAAGAGGTGGAGTGGTGAAATGCTTCACATGTGGAAAGGTTGGAAACAAGTCTTATGAGTGTCCAGAAAAAAAGAAAGAAGGTGGTGAAACTCACATCACCGAAGCACAAAGGCGGAATGTTGAGGTAGAGGATGCTGAAGGCGGAAGATCACTGATGATGTAAAAAGTTCTCTTAATGCCAGAGAAGGAGGTGGAGAGTTCGGTCCAAAGGAACAGACTTTTTCGGACTGCTTGCAAGACCAAAGACTGGGCATGCAAAGTCATCGTGGATAGTGGTAGCATAGATAATCTCGTTTCTATAGAGATGGTAGAAAAGCTGGAGCTAGAGACGATTGAACATCCAAGCCCATACAGAGTTTTGTGGCTACAAAAAGGACATCAGGTAAATGTCACTAAACAATGTTTAGTTGAATTTAAAATAGGAGGGTATAAGGATGAAATACTCTGTGATGTTATTCCCATGGATGTTTGTCATCTATTGCTGGGTAGACCATGGAAATATGACAAAAATGTGATTCATGATGGGAGGAAGAACACATACACCCTAGAGAAGAATGGGAGAACTCACATGTTGTTTCCAATTAAAGATAAAGAGGTGAAACCTGAAGTAAGCAACACTGTACTTCTCATGAGTGGGAAGGAACTTCTTACAGAGGTTAAGAAGGAGGAGGAACTGCAATTCATTGTGGTCAGGAAGCCTAAAATTGTTTTAACCAGTACAAGGGTAGATGATTTACTGGAAGAGGTTCAGAAACTGTTGGAAGAATTTTCTGACATAGTAGTGGACGAACTACCTCGTTCGTTGCCACCGATCAGAAGTGTGAGTCATCATATTGATCTCATACCTAGAGCTAGTTTACCAAATAAAGCAGTGTACAGATTGACGCTGCAGGAGAATGAAGAGGTCAAAAGACAGGTTCAGGATTTAATAGACAAAGGGTTGATTAGAGAAAGATTGAGTCGATGTGTTGTTCCGACAGTGCTCAATCCGAAGAAAGACGGAGGCTGGAGGATGTGTACTGACTCGAGAGTGATCAACAAGATAACCATCAGGTACAGATTTCCATTGCCAAGGATGGATGATTTGATGGATTTCTTAAGTGGGGCCAAATTTTTTTCAAAGATTGATTTGAAAAGTGGATATCACGAAATTCATATGAGAGAAGGTGATGAATGGAAGACAACCTTCAAGACTAATGAAGGGTTGTATGAATGGCTTGTTATGCCATTTGGCTTAACGAACGTGCTGAGCACTTTCATGAGGTTGATGAATGAAGTCCTAAAGGAGTTCATCGAAAAATTTGTCATAGTATACCTTGATGACATACTGATTTTCAGTAAAACAGAAGCAGAACATCTGAAACATTTGGCCACAGTGATGAAGAGATTACAGTAAGAGAAGTTGTTGATAAACATGAATAAATCCTCGTTCATGAAGACAGAGCTCATTTATTTGGGTTTTGTTATTTCTGCAGATAAGTTGATGATCCAGGGGATCAAATTTTGCAGCAAGCATCCTAAACTTTGGGATGAGCATTTACACTACATCCAACATGCTTACAATCGAGCTAAGCACTCTTCAACTCAAACATCACCATTTGAAGCATGTTTTGGCTATTTGCACAAATCTCCTTTAGATTTTATCTTTGGGAAGGATATTGCTATTGATGGTCAATATGACAATGATAGGGCAGAAAAGTTCAGTGAACAAATTCAGTCGATACATCAAATGGTACAAGAGCAGTTGGAAAAGAGTCAAGCCAAGTATAAGATAAGACATGACAAGCATTGTGTTGATAACAGTTTCCAAGTTGGAGATGAAGTTTGGCTTTACATTAGTAAGGAGAGGCTTAAAGGAGAAGGTAAAAAACTGAAACCAATTCGATATGGTCCTTTCAAGATTCTTGACAAGATTGGTAACAATGCCTTCCATTTAGATTTG
>ML781489.1:188639-219958 GCA_009831015.1 Picea engelmannii
TCTTCTGGAGGGCAGTGATTGGACAACCAATCTTGGAGAAATCTTTTATAAATCTCCTATAGTATCCCGCCAATCCCATAAAGGATCTGACGTCTGAGACATCCTTTGGGGTAGGCCATTCCATGATAGACCTGATCTTGTCAAGATCTACTGCTACCCCTTCCTTGGACAGAACATGTCCCAAGTAATGTACTTGCTTCTGAAAGAAGTCACATTTGCTGAATTTAGCATAGAGCTGGTGCTCTCTTAGCACTTGCAGCACAAGTCTAAGATGCTCTTCATGTTCTTCTCTATTCTTAGAGTAGATTAATATGTCATCAATACAGACTAGCACAAATTTATCTAAGAATTTACTGAGTACATTGTTCATTAAGCACATGAAAGTGGCAGGGGCATTGGCTAACCCAAATGGCACTACCACAAACTCGTAGTGACCGTATCGTGTTCGGAAAGTGGTTTTATGGATGTCTTCACCCTTGATTTGGACTTGATGGTATCTTGACCTTAAGTCAATCTTTGAGAAAATAGATGCACCCCCCAACTAATCAAATAGATCATCGATCCTGGGCAAGGGGTACTTGTTCTTTATGGTTACTTTATTGAGTTGTCTATAATCTATACACAATCTAAGGGTGCCATCCTTCTTTTTCACAAACAGTACTGGTGCTCCCCATGGGGACACGCTGGGTCGAATATAACCCTTATCCATCATTTCTTTCAATTGCAGTTTGAGTTCAACTAAATCAGGTGTGCTCATCCAATAGGGTGTCTTAGACACCGACACTGCTCCTGGTGCGAGCTCTATCGAGAAGTCAATATCTCTTCTCGGAGGTAGACTTGGTACCTCTTCCGGAAACACATATCGGCATTCTCTCAGGATAGGGTGATCCTCAGGGCTTGGTTTATCACCCTCGATTGTTTTCGACACCTGTATTGCATATAGGGGACGCCCTTTTCGACAATACTTTCTCATTTGCAGGGCCGATATTTGCCTCATCGAGACAGGTTTTCGGATCCCTTGAAGGGTTATCCTTTTCCTTTCTTTACTTACAAACTCTAAGGTTTTATGGTAACAGTCCAGTCTAGATTTATGGGCGGCCAACTAGTCCATACCAATCAACAGATCGTATGATCCCAGGGGTAATATGTTAAGGGTTGCTTGGGTGGGGAATTCACCCAACATTAATTGGCAGGTTGGTATGACCTCTACTACCTTCCTTTTGGTGCCAGTGGCTAACTGTACCAACCATGGTTTGGTTTGTTTCTGTGGCTATAATTTACACTTATCAACATCTCTAGGGGCTATATAACTCAAATTTGAACCAGGGTCAATCAAAACAGACACTAGATGGTTGAAAATCATACCTTCTATTTCCACTACTGAAGCTTGGTGGTCAGCTTGGTTATTATCCAATGTTGCATAAATCTGCGGCATACTCCTTGCCACGTCATTGACTGTGGTAGCTTCTTGAATGTTATAAATTTTTCGACTATTCTGTTGTCGGTGTGGACAGTCTCTCAGGAGATGCTCTTCTCCGCAACCCAACATTCCAAAGGTTTCCTCTTTGGGTTATCAGTCTTTACTGGTACAGGTCCAGAAGTTTTATTTTTGTTCGATGAGGGAAAGTTCTGTTGGAGTATGCTCCGAGATGGAAAGTTCATTTTGGGATTCTTCTTGTAGTTCTTAAATTCTGAGGATTTGGTCCCCTTTTTCTGAAATCTCGAACCACTCTTCTGTTTCCAGTCTCCATGAGGCTCTGCCCACTGTCCATATTGTTCATGACAATACATTGCCTTTCGAATAGTGTCTTCTAAGGTCTTTGTCTCGTCAAATTCAATTCAGTTCCGACATTCCTTGGGTATTCCACTGATGAAGCGTTGCTCCTTCGCCTTCTCTGCTTTGATGTAGGGTACATATCTCAATAAGTCGAGGAATTTGTTGACATATTCCTCTATAGTGAGTTGCCCCAGTTTGAGTTCATAAAACTCTTTAGCCTTCTCGTCGAAGTATTTTTCTGACAAATACTTCTTTCAAAAGTACTTCTCAAACCATTTCCAAGACAGGTCCTCCTCGCGGACCCCTTTCATGTTCTTAAGATCTTCCCACCAGATGGAAGCTTTTCCATTCAGATTGAAAGTGGCCACTCGGGCCTTCAAACTTTATGAAAAATCATGGACTCTGAAATGTTTCTTCAGTCCAAGTAGCCAGGCCTCAGCTTCCTCTCCCTTCTTTATCTCACCGTCGAAGGAGGGAGGTTTGGCCTTTCTGAATTCCTCAAATTTATGACCCTTGGAAGTCTTTTGCTTCTTTTGTTTTCTTCGAGAATAGGACTTGGTCCTGCTGCTGGAAGAGCCTTTTGAATCGCCAGTTTCCTTCTCTGTGGAATCGTCTAGCACTGGTCCTTTACCTCTGGGGTGGACCTTTCTTGAGGTGCCCCTCTCAGTATGGCCACTGTTATGACTAGGTTTCTGCATCTCGGGTTCATGCTGCATTTGTCGTTGTAGGTCGGATAAGCTCTGCATTAAAACTGCATTAATTTTAGTTTGCTTTTCTTGTTCTTTCATCATCCTTTCATTGTCAGCCTTGTAGATTTGCAATTCCACCATGAGACTCCTCATAGTCTCAGCTAGATCTGGAGGGCTTCCTATTGCTCTTCTTTCGTCAGACTCTTCGTCTCTATTATGGGATCCTTCTCCCATCTCTTGGTGAGTCACCATTCTCTGCGTCTGTAAATTCCCACAGCTGATCGTCCGCTTAGGTGAAAAGACAAACGCTGGTTATTAGTCAAGAGCCAGATACATTTTATAATCTGCGCATAAATTTATAATTCTTTCACATGCATACACAGTTGGGTTCTCGTTCCCAAGTTTTTAGTCCTGGATAAGAGAGTTAAGTTAGGGGGTTACTCCTCATAGGAGGACTTCAAACAAAGCTTCTGCGCAACTCGTTCATGAGCCCAATCAGTCCGAGTGTTGTAACCATGCTCTGATACCACTTTGTCACATACCCACTACCTCAATCAAATTTTTTGTTAATTTCTGCTGATACAGAGCCCCCGAATTACCTACGGAGGCCTAGCGCAAGCTAGTTCTTTCTTTCTCTCCATTTCCATGTGGTCGCATATCATGATCACAGTTCAAATGAACACAGTGTCTCTTGAATTTCGTGTCTCGGTGCTATGGTAATGTCAAACCGTTTGGCTTTGCAACCGCTGAACCCCGACAAGGCTAGCGACCGACCAATAGGGACGAATTCCAACAGGGCTAGAGAAAAACCAATGAGAACAGGCCCCATCACACGGTTATGTGGAGTACAGGTGGCAGAGGGGGAAGTGTGACACGATAGTCTATAGGACAGGGGGGTGCCCTACTTCACATGCCACACTATTCCGGACCCCCCCCCCACTAAAGGCAGAATGACAAGGGGGGTCCGGAATCCACCTGAGCGCCATTGATCTTGATGAATTAATCTCGACCGTTCGAGAGTTGCACGTCCAATTTCGGACCCCCCCCCCATTAAAGGAATAATGGCAAAGGGGCTCCGGAATGAATCCTCAGCCATAGATCTGGGTAGATGGAATCTGGCCATTTAGATCTGTTCGCTACTTACCCTATTGCGCATTCACTCACTAGCTTAAAGTTGACGTCTCTTCCTCTCATCCGATGGTCGTGATAGACCCTGAGATCCTCCGAAAGAATCTCGTCCCTTCATCAGGATTTATCATCATGAGAGTCCGAACTCTCGATCACGGGATTCCCGAATTCTCAATCCCTGGTTTCCCAATGCGGTTAATCTCTCAACACGTGGCCCTCATAAAATGGATGGTCCAGATCTATCCCAGGATTTCCACCATGGAAAGTCCCGACCTCTCGTCACCAGGGTTCCTGATCCTGCGATTCTCGATTTCCCGAAATGGGTAATCTTACGACACGTGGCCTTCGTCGATCGGATGGCTCAGATCTACTCCAGAGTTTCCACCATGGAAAATCCCAAACTCTTGTCAACAGGAATCCCGATTCCGTGATTCCCAATATCCCGATATGGAAGATCTCTTGACACGTGGCCTCCGTTAATCGGACGGCTTGGATCTATCCTGGGGTTTCCACCATGGAAAATCCTAAACTCTTGTCACAGGAATCCCGATTCCGCGATTCCTGATTTCCCGAAATGGGTGATCTATTGACACATGGCCTCCGTTAGTTGGACGGTTGAGATCTACTCCGGGGTTTCCACCATGGAAAATCTCGATTCACTGGGGTTTTTTTTTAACCCTTGGGTATCTCTTAACAGATCCAACGGCTGTCGGGATTTTCAGCCGAGATATGATGGCTCAGACAACTTCCTAACTTGCAAGTTCTCCCACGACTTCCTAAACGTGGAGAAATCCACGGTCTAGATATTCTCATGGACCTTGAGGATCTATGGTCCCGATCTCTTCGCTATCCATGAAGTCACAGAGAAACTAATTAGTAGGGAATTTAACACCCTACTTTCTCCTACCAATCTAACAGTCGGGTGTGACTGCATATTTCCCGATGGAATCTTGTCCATCGATCAACACCTATCAGGGATAAGGTACTTAACCTCCCAACTTCTTCCTTCGATCTGACGGTTGTGAGTGACCACAGATCTCCCGACGGGAACTCATCTGTCGATTCGATACCTCACCCTTATGCTATCATCTCGAGTTCTTCAAGAGGGTCGTTCCTCCTTGTGCAGGGTTACTAAGGTCTTACGCCTTCACGTTCCCTCTCCCGGTTCTTGTTGGGATTTTCGAGGAGGGTATCTCTATGGGGAGGTTTACCCAGGGTGCTAACTGAGGCATATAAGGGTACCTTTATCCCACGAATCAGACATGCAGTTTGAATTAGGTCGGTAAGCACATAAATAGCGATTCATGAGGACATATACCATATATAGTCTTTCCATACAATTACACAACTACTAGTACTGATCAAAATACCATATAGACATTCTTATAATGAAATCATTCACAGTTTCACAGCCTATGAGCATAATTATTAGAATACATATAATTCAAGATGCCAAAGGCAAAACACTTATCAGAAATAACACCAGGGGTTAAGAAACTGCTGAGAGGGGTGCTCGTTTCCACCCAACCGTAGGCTTAGCGACTCCCAGCGGATTTACCACTAGCCACCCTCGAGCTGAGACCACGATGATGTGAGACTGCATCTTGGTCTTCCAGTGACCAGGAGCGAAGGTTGCAATCCTCCCTCTCTGCTATCACTCACTCTACATATTGCCATAGTTCTCCCCTCGTGTCTGCCCCCAATCGCTTCTACCCTACGCCTTATCCTCTTGTGAGGTTGCGTGTGGCGCGATTACCCTCGCGCTGGTCAGGCCTGATAGCTCTACAGATGGGCGGTTCAACTCCCATCCCTCATTAATCCATCCACCTACCAGCCTGTGAGACATTTAATTCAGGGCCAACGAGCCGCTTTTGGTTCTCTGGGCTAGTGGAGTCCAAATACGATATTAATTCTCGGTGGAAGTTAACACCACCTTTCCAGGTGCCTTCCACTGCCATCATGGTCTCTTTTTGTACACATCCCCTCTCAGCAGTCCTGCAATAAATTCATGATGTTATTCACATTTATTGACCTTTTCCACAAGGTCCATTTACATCACATATTCACATTTATGAGTTTGCCACAGTTCTGTCCAGTCCCATTATTTTTACAAACTGGGAGAAATAGGGTGTTACACCAAGAAACCTATAATTTGATAAATTTCAATGTCTTCTATCCAGGAGCCCTTCTTTTAAAGAAAACTATTTCGGAAATGCTAATGTATAGACCATAGTTCTATACAACCTATTTGTGAAGCCACGTCATAAAACTGGCTAAGTATGGAACCAAATTGCGGTCGATCAGAATGATCGTGGAACTCTTTGTGCTATTTGTATGACACAGAACAACAAAAGCCCAATTTTCATCCCACCACCCCAAGAACCCATGATCATTAACTTATGCTATCCAGAAAACCTATAATTTCATAAATTGCATTCTCTTCTATCCAGGAGGCCTTCTTTTAAAGAAAACTATTTCGGGAAAGCTAATGTATACACCGAACATGACCTGTCATAGTTCGCTAGAACCTATTCATGAAGCCGCATCCATAAAAATGTCTAAGTATGCAATCGAATGACGGTCACTCAGAATGACCACAGAAACGGGATAAACTACACTCAAACACAATTTACAACACGAAAGTAAAAGGCAAAGAACAACTATATCTCCCACACTGCAAAAGGAAATCTCATAACTATAAAACATAGTAACACATAATCCATGGAAAAAACATCGACAGCTATGAAATATATTTTGAGGCCGACAAACTCTGTTTCAACGCGTAACAAATGCAATTTACATTGCCTACAATTCTTTAGTTTGTTATTTTATCTTAATAAGCCCAATTTGACTTATGCTGTCCAGGAAACCTATAATTTCATAAATTGCATTCTCTTCTGTCCAGGAGGCCTTCTTTTAAAGAAAACTATTTTGGGAAAGCTAATGTATACACCGAACATGAACTGTCATAGTTCGATAGAACCTATTCGCGAAGCCGCATCCATAAAACTAGTTAAGTTTGCAACCGAACGGTGGTTGCTCAGAATGACCACTATTGGTTTGGTCGATTCCCTTCTCGGTTTATCTGAGTTACTGACCCAGGGTTCATGTCATTTGGGTTTCCAACAAAGCCTCTAACTATCGTTCCTTCTGGTAAACCATAAGGCAACGTAGCGCCCAGAAGGTATTGCGCAGTCTCACTCGAGATAGCTAAAGATGGGTGACTATAAGACTCGGGTGTTTATAGTCTAGGATAGAGTAGGAGATAAAGGGTTTCTTAATTAAGGCCATGTTCTGTGAACTGTTACCGTAATCTACTCGTTCCTAGGAATCACATGCATACAACTCAAAATATAAGAATATTCTAATAATTGATTCCATCATCCATCAATCGTAATCATCTATTGCTGAAAGAATGTAAAGATATGCAAACATTCAACACATTACACAGATATTACCATGGTTCACCCCTCCTGGGTTACGTCCACAAAGATTTGGCTCTTGGCTCTTTTATTATGGTAGTTCTTGATTCCCTTGAGTCACGCGCTTACAGTACTTTGCAAAAATGGGTAAGATCTATGTGAGGTGAACTAGATCGCACCAGGCTCCACAGCCTGTGGTCTAATCCTTAGATCTACCTTCCCCCATGTCTTTCCTTGTTCAACAACTTACAAAACTTAGTTCATACAATTCAAGAGCCCTTCCCGTATCGCCTAACAAAAATACCCGAAAAAAATCCCTCAATAACAATCGTAACTAACATAATATCAATAATGATAACAACAAACAATCATCACCTCAAAAACAATTACAACAACAACAACCCTCTATGATATTTTCTTATCTATATTTATACATTTTGGGCTCTTCAGCCACTTATAGAATATTACCAAAACCCTAACCCTTCTTATGCTAGGTTTTTCTACAATGTGCGTGTTGTTCTTCCTCCAGCTGTCACTTTCCTCTGTGCACACTTTCTTGCATTCGCGCGTGCTGATCTTTTGCCAGTTGTTACTTCAGTTTCTGCACTCTTACGTTTCCCATGATCATCCTTCTTTCTACTTCAATCTGGTGCCAACAGGCCCGCAACACTGACATGTGACTCGTCCCGAGTCACCTAATTGTGTTGTGCTTCCTCAATCTCCTTAGTGATCATCTGGAACTTGTCCTGCAATTCTGCTGCTTTTGTAAGTGCCTGCGCGGTTTTCTCCTTGATAATATCAATTGTGTGCGCTACTACTTCTTCGCTTATCAGTCCTGAACATTCCAGCTGAGTCCTTGTTGACTGTATTTTGGCTTCTTCTTCTCCAGTACTTCTGCTATCCGTTCTTGCAATTGTTCTATTTGAGCCTGATGCTCCTTTTTCCGTGTCTGCGCAGTGAGAAGTTTTGTCTGCAACTTCTTTAATTCTTGTGTCCCCTTGACCCGTTCAGTAATTGGGATGGTTTTTTGTTTCTGCTTGAATTCTTGGATCGTTGCATTGATCCTTTCCTCCTCCTTGTCCCATTACTGGACCTGTGGATCCTCTTCCATCTTTATCCAGAGTTGCACTGCTTTCTCCAGCAAGTCGCCTGTTGTGATGACCTGTTTTTCTAGATCCTGTAGTTGCACCATTGCTTCCTACTTCCTCTGCTCCTTTACTGCTGGTGGAGTGGTTGGTCTAATATGCCCATGGAGAGTCTTGATCTCCTTCTGATATCGATCAATTTCCTGCGCAATCTGATCGATCTCTTCTGCCGCTGGGAGTTCACTTCCTTGCGCATGAGTTGGAAGTTTCCCAAAAATGTCTTCCACTCTGCACTCCAACTCAGTCCTGCGTTCCTTTTTCTCTTATGTTTCAGATTTTTCTTGCACGGAAAATGTTTCTAGTGTTTCTTGCTTCTTTGTTTCTTTCTGTAACTCGACCACGATTTTATGTGCTCGAGACTATATCTCATGGTCGACGCTAACCTGCAATTGGTATAAGGCCTTTGCTGGCATCCGTTTTAGGACCAATTGGATCTGATCCAAATCCTTTAGTGGTGTCTATCCCACAATCTCGTCCATTCGTAGCATGCTCAGCTTTATGTAAATCATGGAATGTGGTTTCGAAAGAACTGAGTCACGTTCTCCTACCTCCATTATTTCTGTGGTTCATGCACTCGATGGTTCTATGCCTCTGCTACTACTTGCAATTTGAGCTTTTCTGAATTTCTTCAGGAGTTGTCCCACTTCTGCCAGCTCCTTCTGCAGTTTATCCCTGTGGTGCGCTGCATGATCAAAGTCCTCTGCGAGGCAATCCTGGACCATTCTGGCAATCATCTCACCATCGTCCTCTGTGATTGTGTATTCTGGTGATGGTCGTTATGCCTTTGATTTCTTGTGCGCACCTATTTCCTGTACCGTTGGTCGCTTAGTGCCCCCTGATTCCTGTGTGAAAGGGTTTGTCGCGGTTTCCTGTGCTCCCTCAGCCAGGTTTCTGCTATTCATTGGTTGGCTGAGGGGTTTATGTTCTCCCCTTATGGGTCCTTGGCTGCTCTAAGTCACCCTCTATCTGAGTTGGCGTATTTTGGCCCATTCTTGGTTTCTTTGGTACTGGGACTTTTGGAGGCTTTGTTTTCGGCTGCAGAGCCCCTCCTTCTTTTGTTTGTCCTGGTACTGCTCTGGTTATGGTTGGGATCTTCCATTCCTCCAGCCACTCATGGATGATCATGTCGATGTCTCCCTTGGTGACACAGTAGCACATTTGTAGCCACTGTTTATGTGGGTCCTATCTTGGTTGTATCCATATGGCTTGTCGCCTAGCCCAGAAATTGGCGATGCCCCCGAATCGCGCGATAGCCTCTAGTGTTATCCTCCATGCTCGGTTGTTTGCTTCCTGCATTTCCCATAGGTAAGATTCGAATATAATTATGTTTTCCTTCTTATGTCCGGCCAGTGGCGCAGATCCCAGGATGCGATATCTCTCTCCTCCTGGATGTGGTCTGGTACAGAAGACGACGTGGTTTGGTTCTTTCCATCCCATGAAAGCGATGAGAGTAAGTAGCCATGAGTAGTGAAATTTTGTACCTGCTTCTAGCGCATCTTTACAGTCGATTTGGAACAAGTTGGACAGATATGGCACCCAACTCATGAAGGTGCCTTCTGCGCACTGAGCTGTAACTGCGATAACTCCTGCTGGTACTTCATCTTTATGACATTTCCTTAGAAGTTTGCATGATAAGATCTTGGCTCCCAGTTGTGTCACAACATTGTTAAATCGCTTGATTATAATGCCTCTCGTTCCCCTGTCGGTGCCATATTTCTTCTTCATTTCCTCTGCTATTGCTTTCTCCTTGGACTTGTCGTCCAGTATCAGTACAGGATCCATACCCCGGATGGGTAGTCCTGTAATTTGGACAATAAGTTCAATGGTTATGGGGAGTGGTTTTTCCAGCCATACATCCCCTCCATGCATGACTGCTAACAGTTGCTTAACGCATGCCGACGTGTATTGGCCTCTGCCAAAGCGTGGTATCTTCAACAATCCTAAGATTCTAGTTCTATCTAGGCCGGCTGCCCACTTGTGTGGCTTAGTGAGAGTTCCTCCGAGAGGCTTTATGGCTATTGTCTCCATAAATACTTGGGGTGCGAGTTATGGATATTTGATTTTGTCTTCTACGTCATGGTCGAAGAACTTGAGCTTCCCGATGTGACCCAATAGCTGCGAGTCCACCTATATTCCCTCTAGTGTGTGTGATAGCATAATCTTGGTAGCTGGTTTCTTTTGAGGCGAGCTCGGTATCTGAATCCTATCTTCCAGCTGTGTTGGCTGGTTTGAAGTTCCAGTAGTTTCTGTTTGCACCTTTGATATATATTCTTCCCAAGCCCTGCCCATTTCACCAGTCGGGTTGGCCGAAAGGGAAAAGTTTGGGATGGGTATTTGTGGAACCTTTGGTTGGACCTCTACTTCTGGGTTCTGTGTGCCTCCATATATTTCCATGGCTGCTTCGAAGTTTCCTCGTTGTCCTTCCTTATGAGTTCCTAGTGCTTGATTCTGAGGCTCCTGTGCCACTGTCGGCGTATCTTCTTTCATGGTTTCCATGTGGGGCTGCAGGATCTCTTCCTGGATCAGTGTTGAGTCAACTGGAATGTCCTCCGGTGACAGGATTTCGTCAATATCAACAATCTACGGTGGTTCCTGCTTGTTTTCTTCCCGTGTTCCTTGCGACCTCGTTTGAACCCTAGTTGGTCTGACTATCTGTCCTGGTTCTGCGAGCTTTGGTCGTGCCATACTAGTGTTTGTCGATCATTTGCTTGGTTTAACTAGCTCGAATAAGCTTTGTGATCTTTCTCTGTGTATTTGGGCTGCTATTTCTCTTTCTCTGTTCTTCTTTTGCGAATAGACAATTGTTTATGTGCTCGTATGTTGTCTGGGTGTGCCATGAATCTTGTTGAGGATGCCTCCTACCTGGTGCAATTAATGCATCATAAGTGTGGGTTCAATGCATCCACGACGGTTTCGTACCTTCCCTTATGGCTACTTTGCCATCGCCAGTTGGTGCATTTGGTGTGACATCCCATCCATCCTTGCCTTGCTTTAATTTTGCCTTATGTTGTCTTGTCAGTTTTCTTTTACAGACTTTCCTTTTCCCGCTTGTTTCCCTTTCTGATGTGGCCATTGTCCTTTCCCTCACTTTTTTTTTTTTTTTTTNGTACTGCACGGTGTATAGTTGACTATCCTTGTATAGCTTCAGCTAGCTCCCGTTAATCATTCCTATGAGGTCTACGCCTGCTAGATCTTTCAACTGTACAGCTCCTCCATCCGTAACAACTTTTACCTTGTATGGTCCTAGCCAATGCATCATTAGCTTCCCTGGGTGCTGTAGCACTTTACTGTCATAGAGCAATACTAGATCTCCTTCCTTGAACATCTTTCTCTTGATGTGGCGGTCATGCCATGATTTGTCTCTTGCTTTTTGTACTTGTTGATGGAATCCTACCAAAATTCGGTCTTCCTCCATTGACAGTAATTGGTCCAATCGTTCTTGGACTGCACCTCGTTCTATCATTTGTTTGATAGCTGCTACATGTAAACTAGGCATTAGGAATTCTAACGGTACTACTGCTTCTTGACCATACACTAGCTTGAATGGTGTGTGACCTGTCAACTTTTTGCATGTGGTTCTATATGCCCATAGTACTGCTGATACCTTGAGATCCCAATCATCCGTGTTAACGTTACATATCTTCGTGAGGGCGTTCTCTAGAATTTTGTTGAAGGCTTCTACCGTGCCATTAGCCTGTGGGTGGTACGGTGTGATTTTTTGGTGATGAAATTCAAACTCTTCGAGCATCACTCAGATGGTGTTGTTGATGAAGTGCGTTCTTTGGTCGCTCATCAAAATTCTTGGGCACCCAAATCTAGTAATTACCTGTTCGAAAAGAAAGTGGACAGCTTTCTCTGTGCTACAATCTTTTACTGGTGCAGCTTCTGCCCATCTCGTTAAGTATTCCGTCATGGTGATAATGTATTTCTCCCCTGTTCTCTTGGAAAGTGGGTTAATGGGTCCCACAAAGTCTATTTCCCATTTTTCAAATGCCTGAAGTGTCACTTGCGGTCGTAGTGGTATCTCATCCCTCTTGTTGGGTTTGTCGACCCATTGACAAACATCACATTGCTGACAATATTCTTTTGAGTCTCTATGTATCGTTGGCCACCATAATCCTGCGCGTAGTACCTTCTGTGTGGTAGCTTTTCCTGCATAGTGCCCTCCTATTATTCCTTCATGGGGTTCTGCTAAAATTCTTTGTCATTCGTGGTCTAGTACGTATCTCCGTAAGATGCTATCTGCGCCCATTTTTTATAGATTCCTGCAATCAATTGATAGTTGGCTGCACGGGATACCAAGTTCTTCTTCTGTGCAGTGGTATATCCTTGCAATGCCATACCTGTGCTCAAGTACTGGATGATATTTGCGAAGCAATCGTTAGCAATCTGTACTGAGAAAAGTTGTGCATCTGGAAAGTTGTCTTCCAAATTCGTTGGTTCCTCTCCATTTGTGACCCTTGATAGGTGGTCAGGACCTGCATTCAGTTTCCCTAGTTTGACTACTTCGAAGTCAAATTCTTGAAATAGCAATAACCATCGACATATTCTCCCCCCCAACACTGGCTTGTTAACTAGGTATTTCAGGGCTAAGTGATCTGTAAACATCTTAAAGTGTTTTCCCAATAGGTAATGTCTATATTTTTGTAGTGCGTAAACCATAGCTAGGCCTTCTCTTTCTGTCGTGTTATAATTTTGTTCTGAGTCTGATAATTTCCTGCTTGCGAACGTTGTCGGGTGATCCAAGTCTCCTGCTCCTGATTGCGCTAAAATAGCTCCAAGTGTTATGGATGATGCATCTACATGGACATGGAATGTCTTCTCCTAGTCTGCAAATACCAATATTGGTGCGGTGACCATCTTTTCCTTCAGAGTATCCAGACCGTGTTGTCACTCGTCGTTCCATTGATACTTGGTGTCCTTCCTTAACAATTTTTCCATCAGTGCGGTAATCTGCGCATAGCCTTTGATGAATTTCTTGTAATATCCCGTATGTCTTAACGTTGCTCTTGGCTGGCAGACTATTTTTGGTGCTGGTAGGTAAACAATGACTGCGATTTTGGCCGGATCCACTAATAAACCCTATTTTCATACTATGTGTCCCAGTAGTATCCCAAATGGTGTTCCAAATATGAATTTCTTGATATTCAATGATATCTGGCACTATCTTCATCGTTATAACATTAGGTGTAAGACTTCCACATGGTTTTTTAACAGGCTATACACCGTCCAATAATCCAAGTATACTTCGAGAAATTGGTGGATGAATTCCTTAAATGATGTGATAACCACTCTGGAGAATATCGCATGTGCATTCTTCAATCCGAACGGCATGACTGTGTACTTTTATGATCCCCATTCTGTTGCAAATGTGGTCTTGTGTCTATTCTCTTGTTCTATCTTAATCTGATGATATCCCGAGAATCCATCGGTGAATGAATAGGCTTCATTTCCTCCTACGTTCTTGATCTAAAATTTTTACTTGATCTTTAACCATTACTTGCATGTGAATTTCTTAATTGTTAACCATCTTTATGAATGCAAAATTTAAGAACATTCATCAACACATAAACATGTAAGCATACTATCTAAGAACAAGAATTGGTAATGGAGTTCACCAGACTTTCTAGCTACCTTTTCGGACCACTTTCCAAACAGGAAGGTCGATAGATTAAGTATTCAAATGCTTACAAAGTGAATTTTGAGTTCTGTCTGTCATATACAGTAACAGACTTCAACAATAGCTGCAAGATGAAATTCTGAGACTTTTAAGTATGAACATGGATACCTTTCCGTGTATCTGGAAGATTTTGTGAGCAAAAGATGAAGCTGGATCTGGAATCCTTGTGAAAAATCGAGACTTTTGAGTATAAACTCGATATATTTCTGAAACTGGACTCCAGATGCCCTTCCTGGCACAATTCCCAAATTTACCCTGATTGTACAGTGCGTACAGCCTCGGGATGCATGCCTATTCTGAACCACCTCAAATTGTGTGCAAAAACCACCTCGGTCTGCATGCAAATTCACTTCGGTCACTGTGCAGTGTCAACTTGATCTGTGTACCTGTCTTTTCCTGCATCAAAACTCCTTCTTCCTCCCTCGGGATGTGTGCAAAAGCCTCATTTAAATAATAAACAATAATAGTTTTGGGGGTGCGAGCTATGGGCCACGCGCCCTCCAAAATCACCCGAATTTTGGCAATGTTTAAGCATTACGCGCCATTATATGCCACATCCCATGGTGGTGGTGCAATGGTAGATTGTGGTTATAATGGTTGGGGAAATCCCGGGGTCAAACCCGCGGGCTTTCTGTATACACATATATGCGCGCAAATTTTAGATTATATATGACATATCCCATGGTTTATGGCCTTAATATAGTTGGCGCGATTTTTGGTGACACACATATATATATATATATATATATATATGAAATATATGCACACGTTTTGACATATTGTATAAACATATGTTATGTTATGTTTTGTATAATGGCGCGATTTTTATAATGTGGGTTTTTCCATAGTATTACATATGGTTTATAACATTATAACATGGGTTTATTACATTTGAATGGCTTTTTAATATATGTTTTGGCACACCATATGATATGGTTTATATATTGGCTTTATGATATGGTTTTTAATACCAAGGGGCCTCGGTGTTGGCAAGGTCAAGGGATAGACCCTTGAACACTACCTTTTTTTAATCAAACCAAAACATATTTAATCTTCTTTTTTAAATCATTTTTAACCATATTCCACCAATTTTAACGGAACTTCAACTGCTCATATTTTTGCCACCTGGAGGCCTTTTTTCCTGAAACGAACGTCACTGGAAAGTTGCTGACGAGCTCTTCTACTTTGTAAGATTTACTTTGCCATTTGAATACTTTAGCTCTATCGAATTTTTAGATGATCCACTTGGATCAGTTCTCAAGTACTTCATTTGTTAATGGTGTGGGGAATGGGTCGTGTAAGAAGGCATCGTTCAACTTCCTCAAGTTGACGCATATCCTGATCCCTCTTCCTTGTTTCTTGTCCTGTACTACCATTGGGATTATCCATTCTGATTTTTTGACTAGTTCAATGATGCCGACCTCGAGCATCCTGTTGATCTCATCTTTAACTTTTTGTTTGTAGATGGGGTTCAGTCTGTATGGTCGTTGTTTAATGGGCCTCACATCGGGTCTGAGTGGTATCTTCATTTCTCCTGATTCTCTGTCTATTCCTTTCATCTTTGTAAAGGTCGTGGGAAAAAGGTCGTTGTATTCGCGCAACAATTCTGTGATGCTTTCTAGTGTTTGTTCGTCCCAATAATCTCCAATGCTGGCCATTTTGGGCTACGCGGTGGTCCCTATGTTGACCTTCTTGATCTTGATTGGCACAGAGAGTACCGCTGATTCTAAGGGTGGTCCTTCCACATCTCTCTCGCCTTCGACTTATTCGATCTAAATATCACGCAGATCATCTTCATCCGGTGCTTCTTCCTGTACATGGTAGCATGACAACAGTTCCTTGACTGTCTGGTTATTCCACTACTGCACCTCTATGATAACTTCCACTTCTGATTCTGTAATGACTATGACATTTCTGATCCATTTCAGGGCTGTGTCTATGTTGGGGTTCTCATTCTCGAATGAGAAAGTGACTGTAAAGTTCTATTGGAGTGTCGCCCATGTCTTGGTTCCTTTCCGCATTTCCTGGTCTATATACCAACTCGCTGGTATGCCCTCTAAAGTATGAATGAAGTGGTGAGCCCATTATTCTGGTGGCGTTATTTTCCATAGTGTTTTACACGCCTCCATGTGTTCTGCTGGTATTCCTAGTCCATCATATTTGTGTCGGTTGTTCCATATATGTTCTGCGTTGAACCTTATGTACAATAATCGTTTTCATTGGTACCAATCTGTGATAGTCTCTTTGTGCGCACCCCACCATCTTGCGGTTGTAGTCTTTAGTGCTAGATCTAGTGCTAATAGTCTCTGGTTCTCTAATACTTCGTCTTCGTATTGTGTCAAGAAAGTTTCCAAATCATTTAGTTTGTGAAAACTAGGTGGTTCTCTAATTTCTATGCCAAGCCATCTTACTACATGGTCTATTCTTGCACACCTTCTTGTGAATACTTCATGTAATCTTTGCTGCCAATTTTCTAATCCAATGTCTAAGTCTGTTGTGCATGAAGTAATGCTCCGCCAACTAAGTACCCCGTTTGCAGTTGGGTTTATATAATCTGTATCGCACGCAGTTGTTCTATACAACTGGCCGATTTTGTTTAGATCCAGGAAAGTGGGTTCTACGAACCTCTCGCCTTCTGACGGGTCGAGTGGGGCTATAACCCTGTAGTCTCCTGACTCAAATGTCATTTTTCTGGTTTTCAAGTTAATTATGGCCTGGTTGTCGAACGCCCAATCCAGACCAAGTAGCGTTGGGTAAGGTGTTGTACCATCTACTATTTCGATGACTTCAAAGTCTTCCTTAGTGTGTACGCCATCCAAATCTACGGTTACTTCTTTCAGTGTACTGATTGGTAAGACTCTATGTTGATTTGATAGCTTTAATTGAACAGGTGAGTATCCCAGTGTGGGTTCTCCCATGCATTGCCATGTGGTTTTTCGTAGTACGTTCACCTCAGATCCTAGATCTAGTATAATATCTCCCATGTTGAAATCCCCAATGTTAGCATTGATTCTAAACTCTCTACTTGTTCTTCTTCTTGTGTGTAGGTGGTTGACAGTTTTCAGTTCTGGCTTCTATTCAGTCTCGCTGCTACATTTCTCTAGGATATTTTGCAATACTTTGATAGATGAAGGATCTCTTAACATTTTGATGCATGATTGCAAAAATACTTTGATAGTACTTACTTGTTCCTTTGGTTGTATTCTGTTGGTATGGTCCAGTGATGGAGAAATGTCATATTCCAGAGCTTCCTTGTTCTGCTACGCAGTTGGCGCTATGTCCTCCTTCAGGAATTCTTGTCTTGATTCCGTGAGGATCTCCTATTCTTTTGCACGTTGAACTATTTCTTGGGGTCAGGGTTCTTCTTCACCCATTGGTTTTGCATTGGGTCCTATCGAGCTACATCGTTTCTTATTTTCGTTCCTCCTCAAGTGACTATGTTGATGTTTCGTCCATCATCTCTTTCTTTGGCTGAAATCCACTAAACATTCTGGTTATTTTGGTTCCTTTTTTCCTGGATATTTACGAGTAGTGTCAGACATTCCTCTGTATCGTGGTCCGAAGTGTGACAATACATACAGGTCGCTGGTGGTGGTGGGCATTCCTGGGCATAATGTCCTGGTTGCTAGAAATTGTGACATGTGACTGGTCCTCTCCCATGTCTGAAACCTCCTCTGGCTCGTCCTACTACTCTATAGGCTGTGTGATCACCTCGTCGTGCGTTATATTGTGGTCCCTGATTATACTGCGCAGTATTGTATTGGGGTTGTGCTGGGTTGTACTATGACTATGTGTTATTATAAGGTTGCTGCGTAGTATTATACTGCTACTGCACAATGTTGTATGGTGCTGGGGATTGAGTGAACTGTGGTGCGGCCTGCCCAGTCATCATTTATGTCTATACCCTGTATGCGTCTGAGGTTCTTTCCCAGACCAGCTCCATAGTTCGAAAGTCTTTATCGTCGTGGCCGACTGACTTGCAAAAGGTGCAATATGAGTTCGTTGACACTGTTTGGTATTTCTGTATCATTGTGTAGTGGTAAGGGTCGTGACTCGGTTTCTTGCAGATTTCACACCATAATCCCCCCTATGGTAGCGGGTTTGGCATCCCTGTTTCCATATACTGCGCGAACGTTAGACATTCATTTTTGTGGTGTCCTTTTGTCCTGCATGTGGTACACCAAACGACTTTTCGTTTGTCCTTGTTCTTATTCTGGTTTAGCTAACATGTTAAGTTCTTCAGAACCTCTTTCAGTTCTTCGATAGCCAGGTCCATCTGCTGGTACTGATTCTCTTCCAATTGCAAGGCTACCTACAGAGCCTCTGCTTATGTCTGAAACTTCTATTGTCATAGTGGATATTTTAAGTGTGGGAGTAGTGAGTTGACAAACATATGCCGATGTTGCATATCTGTCATCAGGTATTTTAGCTTCCCTTTTAATCGCTTGAATCTTTGATCAATCTCCCATACCGATTCTCCTGGTTTTTGTATTATCTCAATCATCTTGTTCATATACTGATCCTCTAAGCTCAACTTTTGGAACTCATTAATTAATAGTTTCTTAATTTCGTCCAGTGTCCTTGTCATCCCAGGAGAACTGTTGGTGTCGAGGCTCATGTACCAGTCTAGTGCGTGGTCTCTTAGCATGATCACTAGCTACGCGAGTTTGGTGTTATCATCAGTGATCTGCTTTGCTTCCCAGATCTTGGCACAGATGAATAGATGCTTCTCAGGGTCTTTTGCTGCTTCTCCTCGAAACTATGGTAATCTGATAGTAGGGTCGTGTCCTGCCATTCCGGGTACTAACCTACTGCCTCCTCCGCACGGTGTGGATACTTGACTAAGATTAACTGAATTGGCTCCTCCAGTTGTTGCTTCTTGGGTCGATGTGCTTCCTGCTGTCAGACTTCCTCCGAATTTTGGTTTCCTAAAAAGTGGTGTTCTCTGTGGTGTATTGGTCGCACATGGGTTTATGGGTTCCACACTGACATTGATATGAAAGGGGTGGCTCTCTTATCCTCTCGTTCTTGGGCCTCTTGTCTTCTGCTCATAGTTGGTGCGCAGGATTTCCTCAATCTGATCCACAGCCCGAAGATCCTCTACCTCTTCCTCATTGGTCGCCAAGCCCTCCCTTTCAGTTACGACTCTCTTCTTGGTGTTTATCTTATATTGGTAGGGTGCTCCGCTACGCGTCGTTCCTAGTGATGCCAAGATCCACTTGAGCTGGTCGTCATCCATTGAGGTTAGGTCCATGGGTTCCTCTTCATTCTTCTCTTTATCCTGCTCTCCTTCCATTCCTCCTCTTTCTGTCAGTGCTTCCTCCCTTCCCCCATGTGCGCAGGGAAGTCTAAGTGTCTGATTCCATTGTCATTACCCATTTTTTATACAACAGTATCTTGATATAAGTATACAGGGATCGAATATACCTCCCTCTAGCTCCTCGTAGAAATTCTTGTTTGGCTGCGCTGTATGACTTTGCTGTGTCTACCGCGAACTCTGTGATGAATCCTGCTATAATACTGTCAAGCCAAAAGTCTACTGCGTGGGTGAATTTGTTGTTCACCTGTTGCAATTGCTGAATCTATACTAGAGTCCAATCTAGCTGTCGAATCTGGTTCGTTGGGTGATTATCCGTTAACCTTAAGATCCACTCCTATAGTAGATGCGGAAAATCACAGAAAAATATTTCGTGTAAATCCGTAAACACGTATTTATCCAGGTATCTGCGTGGTGTGATTCTAGGGTTTCTATTGTCTTTTTGTGCAAATTCTAGTTCTTTCGTTCACAACCAACCTTCGATTTCGTCTCTCATGGGGTTCCAAGGTCTCCACATTCCCTTCTAACGGCTCATTTCTTCTTCAATGGCTCTTGTCCACTCTATCTCATCTGCTCGGTCCTATCTTGTTCCTCTTAACACGACAATGAAACCATTTGTTGGTCTAGTCGATTCCCTTCTTGGGTTATCTGAGTTACTGACCTAGGGTTCATGTCATTTGGGGTTGCAACAAAGCCTCTAACTATCGACCCTCCTGGTAAACCAGAAGGCAACGTAGCGCCCATAAGGTACTGCGCAGTCTCACCCAAGATAGCTAAAGATGGGTGACTGTAAGACTCAGGTGTTTACAGTCTAGGACAGAGTAGGAGATAAAGGGTTTCTTAATTAAGACCCTGTTCTATGAACTATTACCGTAATCTACTCGTTCCTAGGAATCACATGCATACAACTCAAAATATAAGCAGATTCTAATAATGCATTCCGTCATCCATCATTCGTCATCATCTATTGCTGAAAGAATGTAAAGATATGAAAACATTCAACACATTACACATATATTACCGTGGTTCACCCCTCCTGGGCTACGTCCACAAAGATTTGTCTTTTGTCTCTTTTATTATGGTAGTTCTTGATTCGCTTGTGCCACACGCTTACAGTACTCCGCAAAAATGGGTAAGATCTATCTGAGGAAAACTAGATCGCACTAGGCTCCACAGTCTGCGGTCTAATCCTCATATCTACCTTCCTCCATGTCTTTCCTTGATCAACATCTTACAAAACTTGGTTCATACAATTCAAGAGCCCTTACCATATCGCCCAACAATAATACCCAGAAAAATCCCTCAATAACAATCGTAACTAACATAAAATCAACAATGATAACAACAAACAATCATCACCTCAAAAGCAACAACAACAACAACCCTCTATGATATTTTCATATCTATATTTATACATTTTTGGCTCTTCAGCCATGCTAGGTTTTTCTCCCATGCGCATGTTGTTCTTCCTCCAACTGTTGCTTTCCTCTGTGCACACTTTCTTGCATTCGCGCGTGCTGATCTTTTGCCAGTTGTTACTTCCATTTTCTGCACGCTTTATTTTCCCATGATCGTCCTTCTCTCTACTTTGATCTGGTGCCAACAACCACAGAAACACGAGAAACTAGACTCAAACGTAGTTTACAACATGAAAGTAAAAGGCAGAGAACAACTATATCTCCCACACTGCAAAAAGCAATCTCATAACTATGAAACATAGTAACACAGAATCCATGGAAAAAGCATCGAAAAATATGAAATATATTTTGAGGCTGACAAACTCTATTTCAACACATAACAGATGCAATTTACATCACCTGCAATTCTTTAGTCTGTTATTTTATCTTAATAAGACCAATTTGACTTATGTTGTCTAGGAAACCTATAATTTCATAAATTGCATTCTCTTCTATCCAGGAGGCCTTCTTTTAAAGAAAACTAATTCGGGAAAGCTAACGTATACACCGAACATGACCTGTCATAGTTCGATAGAACCTATTCGCGAAGCCGCGTCCATAAAAATGGCTAAGTATGAAACTGAATGACCATCGCTCGTAATGACCATAGAAACGTGAGAAACTAGAGTCAAACGCAGTTTACAATAGGAAAGTAAAAGGGAGAGAACAACCATATCTCCCACACAGCAAAAGCCAATCTCATAACTATGAAACCATAGTAGCACAGAATCTATGGAAAAAGCATCCGCAACTATGAAATATATTTCGAGGCCGACAAACTCTGCTTCAATGCATAACAGATGCAATTTACATCGCCTGCAATTCTTTAGTCTGTTATTTTATCTTAATAATCCCAATTTGACTTATGTTGTCTAGGAAACCTATAATTTCATAAATTGCATTCTCTTCTGTCCAGGAGGCCTTCTTTTAAAGAAAACTAATTCAGGAAAGCTAATATATACACCGAACACGACTTGTCATAGTTTGATAGAACCTATTCACGAAGCCGCGTCCATAAAACTGGCTAAGTATGCAACCGAACAATGGTCGCTTGGAATGACCACATAAACACAATAAACTAGAGTCAAACGCAGTTGGAAAGTAAAAGGGAGAGAACAATTATATCTCCCACACAACAAAAGGCATTCTCATAGCTATGAAACCATAGTAACACAAAATCCATGGAAAAAGCATCGGCAGCTATGAAATATATTTTGAGGCCGACAAACTCTGCTTCAACGCATAACAGATGCAATTTACATCGCCTGCAATTCTTTAGTCTATTATTTTATCTTAATAGTATTCTATGCAAACTGCAGTGAAAAAAAATATAACCAGAGATCCAACCGTAGATGCATCATACCAACATTGCAAATCTTAGGCAAACAAGAACAAGCACCAAATAAGAACCAAAAGGCCCAAGTGCAGGCACAAGACTGGAACCCTACAAAGTTGAATCAAGCAACTATAAACAACATGCAATGAAGAAAGAATCAAGCAACAACCACACCCCTAGGAACGATGTTGTTCCAATCACGATTGCAGAAACCCAAATGTGAAAACTGCAACAACACGAACAGGCAAGCAACAACAACAACAACATGCAAATAAGAAATCAATGGCATGCAATAAACAAGCATGGATTGGTGAACCAGCAATGCCGCTGGAGCGTATAAATTTTAAAAACGAAAGAAAATGTCTTCTAACAAGCCTATTAAGTAACCATTCAACACTACCAAGCCTGTTAGGTAAACATTTAAGTCTGTCAGAAATGCATTGTAAACATTTAAGAAAAAAAATTCAAAGTGGCAAGTCTTTGACGTATCCCAAAAAAAAATTAAATTTTTTGTGCCAATAGTTCGAACACCAGAGAATGTATTGGAAAGCCAAACTTTGGATATGCCACCATATCAAACATTGCCATAAATTTACCTAGCATAAAATGCTAAACCAAACATTCAAATTAATGCTAGCATTAATCCACCTTCGAGGAATGAAGAAGAAAATATATGATTCAAAAAGACCATATACGATCAAATACTTTGGATATGCCAACATATATAACATTGGTAATATCAAAGATGGAAATAAGACCTCCGATCCCTTGTCCAATCAGATCATGAAAAATATGGTACTTTTTTTAATATAAAAATCGATGTTTTCAGTTCCCTGGTTCCAACAATAGATAATATGGAAATATTTGTGGTCAAAGGACAGACTAATATGAAGTCAACGATTTATCGATCGATATAGTCCCTCTACGCCTACGGCAGGGACTAATAACACCTTTCATATCTTCATAGGCTCGTAAATGAGGATAGAACATGTATTTACCAAAGGCCATGTTGCTTATAATATTAAACGTGAAGTGGAATGTAAGTTGTCTAATATTGACACACTCTAATCCCTTCAAGTAGTCTTCAAAAATATGACGAATCATTCAATGTGCTTGATCTCTTTTGAGATCTTGTAGAGCTTCTAGCCTGTAGATTTTTATATACAGTGTATGCTTGAGACTTCATGTGAACATTTAGTACAAAATTCTAGTGCTTTACTTTGGAAATTACAAATTGCATTATGTGATTTTTTGAATAATAGTATCGGTTATATGATAATAAAATCTTTATAGTATTAGGTATATGACGTCAAACTATTTATCAAAAGAAGTAACTCTATATTTTCAACAAAGCAATGATATGTGTTGAACACATTTCACCAATATACATGTTTCATGATTGTATTTTTACTATTGAGAGGGTTTAACAACACATGAATTACTAGGAGCTCCTACCACTTAGGCATCCAAGTAATGTTAAACATTCTGTGTAATAGGAAAAACATAAATATTTAATACCTCAGATACTTGGTTGGTTGAATTTTCTAAATAAAAGTTATTATAAAAATGCATATATCACATTTGTATATTCAATTAATTTATACATATAGAAGGGGATGGTTGTGTGACAATTGATACGATAGAGATAGATACTATACATTCTCAAAAGCCCTGCAAAATCTGAGACACACAACTCGATTTTGCAAGCTACTTAGTAGAGTTCTACCCACATTAATCCTGCAACTTTTTCCTGTAGAAGAGATCATCAATTGAATGTATTCTCAGTCATAGGTGCTTGTTGTTCTTGTGTTGGATATCCAAATATCTGGTTCTGTTGTAGAGTTGTCGATGTCTTTTGAGATAGAAGTGGAGGAAGAGCAAGAGGAGGAGCACGAAGAAATTTTATTTTATATAAGATATATATAGCCATTTAAATTATTTTTTCTATCTTTATTTATTTGTTTAAAATGTATATGAGAAAGTATAATTAATAACAATAAATGAAATCTATTAAAATTAAAAAAAAAATGATTATTATGATTAATTTTCAAGGTCTATCAAAATTGGAGAAAAAAAAACTTGAAATTAACTAAAGCTACTTATAAATATTTTTTAAACATATTTTAATGTATTAATTTACTAAGTACCCAATCCTCAAAGATAATAATTATTATTTTTTATGTCTAATTATTTTTGTCACTAACAAATAAGAAATATATTCTTTGTAAATAATAAAATGTTAACTTTACCATAAAACTATGCCCAAGATTTTTCAAATGAAAATCTAAAATCAACCTTTGCTCTCTAGTTATAATGATTTACAAAGCGTTCTTTTGTTAATGAAGCTTGAAGACGAGGAATTCACAAAAGGAATTCTCAGCTAAATTTCACATTTAAGCAAAGAAAGGGCCGACGACATGAATAAAATCTAATAATTACGTCGATATGCATACACCTATTGACAATCACTAGAATTAATGGGCTTTTAATCACAGATGTGATTTATATGGCCACAATTTCATATGCTCTGAATATTTTTCGTCATCACAATAAATCAAAGGCTGAGATTTCAACCATTATTTTCATTGCATGACAAAGCATGTTCGTTCGTCATTAAAAAGGGTGATTAACGTGATTAACATAATAAACCCTCTTTATTTATTACTCCTAAGTTTTTTTACTATAAGTGGAATGTGTTTAAGTTTTTAACTAATTTTTAACTATTCCCGGATGCTTGGTGTCAACAAATTCCAATTCTTTATTGGTGCATGGGGCTTACTAGGTGAACCGCTTCTTTACCAAGTGGCCATTAAAAATTATACCGACTTTTGTTTCTTTTCCACTTTACCACCGCTAACCACATCGAGGGTTTTTTTACTACGACGCATTTCCGGAACTGAATGGTGCTATGGAGGCATGGTAATCATGGGTACTGCTAACTGTTAGCACTGGAGGTTGCTCCTGGATTGCTTGTAGGAGCAGAGCCCAACGCCCATCAGTTTTATGTCATGATTTGTTTTTTTGGGTGATCAAATGGGTAGAGACTCAAGAAGATATAGCTTTAACGCAGAAGACCGGGCCTGGTATGTAGACAGAAAGGGAGGTCTTGATCCAACTTCCATCAGTAAAAGGACTAAAGGGCGGTAGATGGAAGACTTGTGAGAAAGGTGAGAAAGACTGCCTCAGGCGACAGGCCTTCGGAAGCTTCGGGATTCGGGGTTTTGAGAGGTGAAGCGACGAGGAGAACTTATCGCTCGAACTCCCGAATGTCGGCATGACGTAGATACGTGTTGCGCGTCCTTCAGATGGATGGCCCATATATTATTTTCTATTATAAAGGGGTTGTCCCCCCCTTCACCCACTTGCTTGATATGACCTAGTGCTGAGACCCTGGGCTTAGTTCGAAGGGTGCTTTGGAGTTTCGCTGATTAGCACTTCCAAATGCAATGAGCTGAGAGCTCCTTGTTCCCTGAAACCCCGATCCGCGATATGCCGACAGGCTGCCACCTATCCCAGTTGGATCGGATGACCCAAGCCTGCTGTGAAATATGAAAGTTGTCCCCTGGGATAAACCTTGGGCAACTCGGTAGTTCCGAAAACCCGGTGACCGTCGATCTTCTTTGTAAATAGATCTTAGATGCTGTCGACGACATTTTGCCCGCTCGCTTGAACTGCTACTTGGAAAAATAGGGATTCTCCCGTGCTGCGCTTGGGCACTTTCTGTGCAATTGCAGACCTGGGTTCTTCCGGACCTAATGAAAAAAATAATCACTAACATTAGGCTCCATGGGGGATAGAGTCGTCCCTGTGATGCTCTAAGGACTCATTTTGCAGTTCCAGTGCCTTGCTGTTGGGCTATGGAGTCAAGCTCAAAACCTCTTGCTGCTGAAAATACAGGTCGAAAAGTAAAGAAAAACCAAAGAAAATACATGCTCGAAAGAGCTTATTTATATACAGTCCTAAACTAATAAAACACTTTACATGGGGCTAGGTGAAAGCAGACTTCCACCATAGCCATTCAAGCAACTTCCTGGATAGAAGCTCCTTTCTTCTGTCGATGATCATCAGCAGATGGTGTAACCATGACAGCAGGACGGTTACACTCTTCAACTCCTCCTTACAGGCTGGAGTTGATATGGAATAGGGTGGCTCCAAGGCATAAAGGACATGCCACTCCATGTACTCGCATACATGGTCATAGAATGAGTGGCAAATTCCAAAAAATGGGTGACAGACACCCTCCTCTGCTACACAGCTATTCACCTGTGGCTGAATATCTCTGATAAGCACAGGTTGGTGGTGGACAACTGATGTAGGCTCGCTGCTCTCGGGTGGTAGCTGCTCACTAACTAGCTCTGGACATGAAATATTCTGCTCCTCTGGTTCGGTCTCCCCCAAGTCTGATTCGTATTCATCATAAATAGGGATCATGGGGTGGTTCTGTTTACTGACTGGCTCTTCAGTATCACTATAGTGATCAAAAGTAGGATAAGCTTGCTTCTCATCATCACTATAATATATATCGAAAAGGGGTTGTCCTTCATTGATATGATCCTCCTCCAGAATAGTGATCCCGTAAAAAATTTTCCGTTTTAGGGATAGTGGGACCTGTTGGTTCTGGCTGCTCACACGTAATCTTTTTCTCTTTAATCCCAGGTAAATATATATCGTGAGAAACCCCCTGGAGAAAAAGAGAGGAAACCTCTTCCACAATATTCTCTTCTTTACAAACGGGAAGGTATCCGTCCTCAGAAGCAGGGTTGCTAGGAATATCTGCTTCAACCCGATATTTAGGTGATCCATCTACCATGGACCACATCTGCTCTGTAAAATCATAATCTCTGAAAAGGCATGTTGATCTTTATGAACATCTAAAAGAACAAACACATCTGATATGATGTCATATGCTTCCGTTCTCGAGCTAACACCACTAATATCATTCAACACCTCATACTTTCATGGCAGATGCTTTCCTCCATAGTAAGGGCTTCACCACAGACATAGTTTGCAGGGCCAGCAGAGGCTTCACGAAGCAAAGAAAATTCTTCACAACAATTTTCGTACAAACAATCAGCTGGAAAGTACTCTTTACAAAATGAATTGAAAGCTCTATGAAAACCTGCTAGAGAACATATGCTTGCAGAGGGAAGGGATCGACACCAATCGAGAGCAGCTCCCTTTAATGAATACCTGAAAAGATTAATCTGGACATCCTCATGTGTGATATTGGATCGATGAATAACTTCATGGAAGTCCAGTCAATGCTCAGCTGGTACCTCCGAATCTTTTGCGTGAAAGTCAGGGAGGAAATTTTCCCATTGGTCTCTATCAGGAAGTGCATTAGGAAAACCAATTATCTAGGAAAAATCACAGAAAGAAAACCTTTTAGCTAACATTTTCTCCATATCAAACCAGTGGAGTCGCCAATCGATCCTTGAATCATGGAGTTGCCAGGTGAAAGATGCACAACTTCAAATGTGCCTAGTCCTTGTTCACCATCAAAGGCCAGATCTTAACGTTGTTGTTACCCCAGGAAGCTTCTCAGGCTAAGAAATCAGCCACTGAAACCTTCTCGAGAAAGATCCTCTGGGTCAGCTTTCAGGTGTGCCAACAGTAGCCACAGCTGAAACAGTAAAGTGGAAACAATGGAGTCACCACAATGGAGTCGCCAGGTGCATAGTAGCAATCTTGATAATTATTATTTCTGATGCACCTTCAGAATCAGTTAATCATTGTCGTTCAATCCCGGGGAAAATATTCAATATCCGTCCCCGGCAGTGGTGCCAAAAATGTTAGCGCNCAATGCCCATCAGTTTTATGTCACGATTTGTTTTTGTGGGTGATCAAATGGGTAGAGACTCAAGAAGATATAGCTTTAACGCAGGAGACTGGGCCTGGTATGTAGACAGCAAGGGAGGTCTTGATCCAACTTCCGTCAGTAAAAGGACTAAAGGGTGGTAGATGGAAGACTTGTGAGAAAGGTGAGCAAGACTGCCTCAGGCGACAGGCCTTTCGAAGCTTGGGGATGAAAAATGTAAGAGCCAAGATCTTCTTGGTCCAGAGCTTCAAAGGGCTGAGGAGTAACTTGATTGGATCCTCCAATTCCAAGTCGTTCAACGTTTAAGAAAATCACAGGAACTGATTAGAAACAATGTAACTGTTACAGTGATCCAACCTACATCATCCTATAACAGCTACATCTCGACTGGATCCTCCAATTCCAAGATATTCTAACACAGTAAACAAAGAGATGGGAAAAGAGGCTGACATCCATAAAGTAATAAATCTCAAATTCCACATACATTAACCAGAGCGACCAGCACTTAATCAAAACTATACAATCGGGAGCCTTGCTCAACCATCGATGATACAAAAATGGAAAAAACTGCCTACATATACTCCTCCTTTTGCCTAGCAGAGGCGTCTTAGGACCTTCGATGCATGGCGTCTCCTCAATCAAATCCAGCCTGCACTCTCCTGTCATACGACACCTCATTTCTACATGGCCTACGCCAGGGGTAGCTGAGCCCTTAAATGCTGAAGTGGCATGTACAAGCTTTCTGGCGAGTTGGAGATTCAACGCGGCTTCCATGAAAAGAACCAGTATAGAGGACCTGTCTCGGGTAGACTTTGCTGCAGTCCTGGCCCAGCTGGGATGTCCATACCTTGTAATTAATGAGTGAAGCGAAGCTTGAACCACCTTATCTCTTCTTCATTTATTCTCAAGCGGGCATCGGGATTTTGACCACATCGAATCAGCGCCTGGAGAGCACAGTGCTCCCCTTCTGAGACTTAATTCGGAACCTTTGGCCAAATGAAAATGAAAGCGCCCCTCTTCCATACGTCCTTCTTGATGACCAGGCACCAAAACCATGGGCCCGGTTCTGGGCGCTTTCGGAGCTTCGGGATTCGTGGTTTCGAGAGGTGAAGTGACGAGGAGAACTTACCGCTCGAACTCCCGAATGCCGGCATGACATAGATACGTGCCACGCGTCCTTCAGATGGACGGCCCAGATATTATTTGCTATTATAAAGGGGCAGTGCCCCCCTTCACCTGCTCGCTTGATATGACCTGGCGCTGAGACCCTGGGCTTAGTTCGAAGGGTGCTTCGGAGTTTCGTTGATCGACACTTCCAAGTGCAATGAGCTGAGAGCTCCCTGTTCCCCAAAACCCTGATCCGCGATATGCCGATAGGCTTCCACCTGTCCCAGTTGGATCGGACGACCCAAGCCTACTATGAAATATGAGAGCTGTCCCCTGCGCTAAACCTTGGGCAACTCGGTAGCTCCGAAAACCCGGTGATTGTCGATCTGCTTTGTAAATAGATCTTAGATGCTGTCGACGACATTTTGCCCACTCGCTTGACCTGCTACTTGGAAAAACATGGATTCTCCCGTGCTGCGCTTGGGCACTTTCTATGTAATCTGCAGACCTGGGTGCTTCCGCGCCTAATGACAAAAATAATCGCTAACACTAACCATATCAAGGGTTTTTTTACTACGGCGTGTTTCCTCATCTGAACGGTACTATGGCGGTGTGGTAATCCCGAGTGTCATGAATGCAGATGAGCTTCCCTCTACTGCCATGTTCTTCTATGATGTGTTAAGAAAAACCTTATGCTATTATCTATGTGCTATGATGTGTTAAGAAAAACCTTGTGCCATTATCACCTATTGACGTTGATCAACCACATTTATGTGGTTGTGCTAGTACTTCATGGAAACATAGTCCTTGCCAAAAATAAACATTAAATATATATAAATAATAAAATATGAATATAAATAGATAAAAAGTAAAATAAAAACATAATGTAGTAATAATATTGAAAAAAAAATACATAAATAAATTATTTACATGGATTTTTGAGAATCTTTTCTTGTGAGGACATTCAATAATTATAGAGGGGTGACAATTTTTTTTTTCTTTTCTATAATTTACTTTATAAATTATTATCTTGTTTTAATTTTGTATTTATCAATTATGATTGGTTGGTTAGATAAATATCCAAAGTATATATGAATTTGTAAAAATATATGCAAATTCACCTAGAAAGTCAGCTTAAAAGCATAAAGCAAATGCTACATTAAAGTTGTAGACAACAAATTTCTCGATAAGTAGCATTAAACATTGAAATCCAATGAAAAATCTCCTTAAATTGTACTACAAATTAAACAAAAAAATTAGCTCTTAGGATAATTGCAATAAATTTTAAATTAAAGAGTGGATTTCCCAAAAGATCTAGCACAATGACTCAATTTTACTCCCAAGTTTTAGCTCAGGATATTTTTCCTTGAAATATTTAGCATCTGCCATAATTCGCCGTATAAGTTTCTTCAAGAGTAAATTCGTTTATAAAGACTTATACTCTGCTCTTTACTTAACTGTAATAGTGTAAAGATACAGTGCACCTAGAAAATCACCTTATAAACATAAAACAAGCAACCATTAAATCTGGTGTCATCACATATATTCAAGTTCCTACAAAAGGGCTGATTAATTACAGAAAACTGTGCCATATAAGACAGTTTACATTTAGATATCAATGACTACCACAAAGGTCTTAAAGGAAGTAAAAGCACTAAGTATTGGAACGTATTAGTCCATAACAAAAATTAAACAAGCAACCATTAAATTTGGTGTCATTGCAGATTCAAGTTTACTACAAAAGAGTTGATTAATTAAAGAAAATTGTGCCATACTACCACAAAGGTCTTAAAAGAAGTAAAAGCACTGAAGGCAGTAAAAATCACCCTCAAAACAATAACGACCACATGTTTTCAGCCAAGCATTTTATACCAATAATATAATATAAAGGAAAATATTCAAATTTTAAAATCAATTCTACAGGAAGAAAACAAAATCACTTATTCCATAAATTTGTGCTACTTGTATATTAAGCTTAACTAAACAGAATACAAATTTTCCTTGCAAATTACATAGAAACTTTAAAATAACATAGAGCAATGTCACACGCCAAGTAGTTCATAGCTCCTCATTAAAACTCCAAAACTAGCATGAGTGCACGTAAGCAATTCAAGTAGTGAACTTCAAAAAGAGGAAAGATTGCAGAATGGAAAATCAATCTCTATCCTGACCAAGAGAAATCATCATCAAAACTTGCAAAACCCTTGAAAGCAACAACACTAATCAATCATGTCGTTATGAGGCATAAAGAAGCTATTCAAACTCCCTGCTTTCATTCGATTAAGAAAGTCTCATGCATCCGTCAAACACCTGAATCACATTAATCGTCAAAATTCAATCACTTACAAATAACAAACTCACTCCTACTCTCGGACAACAAACAAAACTAGTTTAGCTCCTCACCCCTTCAAGTATTGAAGGGAGGAAACAAACTAGCTTCAAA